>JANJGK010004665.1:0-37500 GCA_039081455.1 Macrobrachium rosenbergii | reverse complement strand
GAAACGAAGCATAGTTCCGATTGGGAATCGTTTGTGGCTAAACCAGGTCCGGAGTTATTGTCACGATGTTTTAAACTGAATGCTGGTAGGTCGAAATGTGTGAGAGCCTTTAAAATAAAACTTCATGGAGAAAAATTTACAATTTAATTTGACTTACAAGAGTGTTATTGCGGTCATTTAATTCAACTGAGTTTTCATTTGATCTGCCACTGTTGCTATGGTGGTAATTATGCCTCAATGGGCCTCTAGTGTGTATTTTTTGATACCGTTTTATGAAGTATTTTCACTTTCATAGGATGTTTCAGATGACAAAACATTTTCCCTTTTATTTTCTTTTTGTTCATCTTCGCCATGCCTTCACCAGACTCCTTAACATTTAGGAAAATGAATTGGATTTCCTATATTTAGTATACCTAAGTTACATTCTCCAGCAGTTCATTAAATTTAGTTTCCTAGTTGATTACTGACTATGTCTCCCCAGCTAGCATGGTCCACGGGGACTCTTATAAGCCAGAGGGAAAGGCGCACATAACTCAGAAACTAAGGATTTACTATATTCCACTGAAAGAGATTCACCAAATGATCCATAAGCAGAGGAATTTACGTATTTCCTTTGCCAAAATACACGTACTTTTACTAATGAAGATGAATTTCAGCAAGCTAGGTCATGACGGATTTATTTTCTTTGAATATCGTGATGTATGATGATGGAAACCTTTGCACAAGAATTTTGGAATATTTTGGTGTTATGCAAATGGGGGATATCTATTGAACAGTTACCTGGAGTGCCTCCCATTTAGCTTCAATTCCTCGAGAGATGCCTAGGCTTATAGGAGAAATTTCTGGATGTCTAGAATGCAGTCTTGAGGTTCTGTCGGTATCTCAGTGACATCAATAGTAACTAGTACAATTGTTTGAAAACATGTTTAAGCTGGTTTGATAACATATATAACATAAAGTTACCTTTCACAAAGAGGTCTTAATAATTTTTTTACATTCATACATAAACATCCACATACATTTGTTAGAAAACTTACTTAACTCGGCTGCTGAGTTCCGAGTCAGTTCCGTCGAAATATTTACCATATTCATCACCATATTATTCGAGTAATGAAACCACTAATCATAGCAAATATTAATTCTATATTATGTTTGATGAGAAAGAAATCTCAATAACTTCAGACTGCTCTTTCTCCCTGTCTGGTTCTCCGTTCAACGTTTCACATTATCACAAGTTACCCCCCCCCCCCATTCTCTCTCTCTCTCTTTACCGGGGAAGGCATCGATAGGATAATCCCCCATCCGAGATGGGACGGCACCGAACTTCAGGTTTAAATCTTTACATCACAATTTCTACATTTATCTCTACATTATGTACGGTACACACACACAAATACATACATATACAGTATATATATATATATATATATATATATATATATATATATATATATATATATATATATATATATATATATATATATATATATATATATATATATATATATACACACACAAAAGTGTGTCTGTTATGAATATTGCCGTTGAATCGGCAACTCTTAACCCCTTATGGCAAGAAATATCAGGCTGGTATACCAGGCCTTGTTAGAGAGAGGGATCTATAGGCTTACAAGTGATAGGAGAGTTGTTGACCATTAAATGATGCACCTTTCAGACTGAAAAACACAGAGGTTATGCCATGGAGTTTAGTTTACAACCAACCAAGCTAAGAGACGGTCCCCTTGGAAGATTCTGCCTAAACCCCAGAGCCAGGGGTGACTTTGAAACTCACACTGGACAGAAATACTGATTCTCGGAAGTTATCGCTAACTTGCATCACATCCCAGAAGCAATGAAGGTAATGTAACCCTGAAGAGTGATTGGTTGGCAAATATCTTTTTCTTTGACTCAGTTTATTATCTCTCTCTCATATTTCATTGCCCAACTAACTTCTTGTCCCGTCCAATTAAACAGTGTATCTACTTCTCATGTGCAATTTCCTTGTCAGTGGGTAACGTAATTCTCACCCCTTGCTAGCAAATGAGTTCAGTAGCAAACCTACTTATAGTGTATGGCAAGTTCTAATATAACTTCTTACATCTCGTTTTAAGTTAGGCAAATAGAAATAATTCAGAACCTTATGATAAGTTTTATAGACTCACAAATGTCCATCAAGTCCATCATGAGCAATCTCCAGCAAAAAATTTCTAATTGATTAAGACACAACTACTTGTCTCTTTCCATTCCAAGTGTAAAGACTTGAGGGTTTATTTGGTCTGTAAAACCTCATAAGCAAATCATTGACATAAAATAGCAAGGAGACTTAGCTACCTCATCAACACCCACTGCCTCATCATATAAAGTAGAGACTTTGCTAATGTTTTTCTGAGACTCTTTGATTTTATCCTAGCCATTATTTCATTTAATAAATTTTCATGAGTTCAGTTTTGGATTCTTTTTTGAGATCTAAAAATTACTAGATTAGTAATTTCTAGCAAAGTGGGTGGATTTTCAATTGGCAATTTAGTAGCTATTAGAGTTGATTCAGTTAGACCACCAGCTAAATAGTTTGCAAGCAATAGATATACTCCTTCTACAGGCAAATCTGTACTTATTGTTCCAACTTTAACTTTACCTTCACTAGAGGACAATCCAGGTAATAGTGGTTAAATCTTTGATGGTAACCATCTGTCCTGTTAACTCTAAATTAGGAACTGCTTTAGAGACCAGCAAACCCAAAGCAGCACCTGTGTCTCTTAATATAGTTATTTTACTATTATTCCCATTTATAACTGTTGACACAGAACCGTTGTATTTAAAATCTTTAAGCAAATCTTCACACTGATAACACATAACATGGGAGACAGGTTTTGGCTTGGAAAAGTTGCTAAACTGAACACCTGGATGCGAGAATGAACTTCTAAAAAATTCAAGAGATGTGTCCCTTAGGATCTCTGCAATTCTGTATTTCATGCCCCTCTTTCTTACAATATGAACATCTTAATATACTATTAGATTCCTTATCTATTTTGGCATTATCATAGCGAGTCTGAGGGATTTTTCCTGGAGCTTGTTTTACAAAATTCCCAGTCCTGCATGCACTAGTTTTATATGTTTGAGATTTACAGATAGTTGAACAACAAACTATAGTTCAATGGTAGGACTGTTGTAACAAATATTCAAATTGAAATATTCACATAATATAACAAGAGAAGATTAACATCAAAACAGCGTTGGTTTGAACCGTAATGGAGACAAAGTGGATAAAGCCGCAAAGCCAAACGACACCTATTACTCCAAAACATTAGAACGGAAATCATCTAACGACACAGTATTAGAGGCACGGACGACAAATTCGAACGATTCTAGCGTTTTCCCCACAAAACACTAAAAATATTTAAATACATGCAAACTGCGGAATTGATTACTATGCTCTCAAGACTGTGAATTAAAATGGTGCTTATGAACAAAAGCACAAAGGTAGGGAAGTTCAGTGAACTATGCGTACTGAGTCTTGTTGGGGAGGAGCAAGGGAATTAACCTACCGCCACTTCAAGAGTAGAAGTAAAACCATGTATAAATCGTTATCAATCTCGGCCTACGATTGTAAATAAATAAACTGAAAACTTAGAATATTCATCGGTGCCAATACTTACATAATCCTAACCAGCCTTACTAACAAGTGATTTAAACAAGAAAATACATAGAATATTACATGGCAGAGATAACATTTGTTCCTTAACCTCATACTGACAGACAGTCTCCCGGACAGGTCCCATTTTAAATGTTACAGTTATAAAAGTAAGGGTAGGCAACAGATCAAAGGGGGGTTCAGCAACCATAGCATTTAATATTAACAAACAAACAAAAATCACAAAACAATAATGAATAGACAACATAAGAAGGGCTACCTCGCAAATGAAATAAACTCAAGCAAAAACAAAAAAAAAAAAAAAAAAAACTAAACATCCTGGCAAAATAACCAACGAAAAAAACAGTATTACTCGCATGGAATGCACTTTGCACTACACACACAAAAAGTAAAACCATACTAAAAGAAATCAGCTTCTCTTAAAGTGACAGGAAGATGGCTGAGGTGAGACTGTCTTAACCGCCGCTGAACACCAACCAAGTAGTTTTTTTTTTTCTTGCTTATCTAGGAAACAGGACTGACTACAACTTCAGTGCTCAACAGCTTGTAGCCAAGAAAATGGCAAAGGGGTTAACACATATATATATATATATATATATATATATATATATATATATATATATATATATATATATATATATATATATATATATATATATATATATATATATATATATATATGTGTGTGTGTGTGTGTGTGTGTGTGTGTGTGTGTGTGTGTGTGTGTGTATGTGTGTGTATGTATGTATGTACGTATCTTTTTTCCGACAGAATATTTTTCCATTTTTGAAGGGCGGCACCAAAATAGGTATGGTATTCCAGTTTTGCAATAGAGTTTTAAGATTAGGTTGCTAGCCCCTACCCCATATTCCTTGACCCCCACGGCACCAAATTTGGCTGATTGCCAAATGTGTATGAATGCTTGTTTGTATATTTGTAAAGTTTGTGTGTTTGTAAATTCATACTTATTTATACTTTGTATGATTTTTTTAAAATTAAAATACTGATGTTGACTGTATTTTTATTGGTAATTGCTTTGCTGATTTTTACAATACTCCTGTTGTTATGAGTCTGTTTATTAATTTTTCTTCTAAATTCATGTTGTTGATTTTAATTCTTTTGGGAGACATTGAGCTGAGTCCCGAGCCTAGTATTCATTGCAGATTACTTTACTCAAATATTTGGGGCTTAAAGTCAAATTTTCTTCATACCCTGACTTGTGCCTGTAACTAAGAGTTGGTGTTCTTTATCTGATACACTTGTAAGTAGTAACAAGTCAAAGGTCGAGTTTTCGATCCGAGAAGTTGATGGCACTGACTTCATTTATCATCGTAACATCCCACATGCGCAATGTATGGCTGTGTACATTAAGTCTGGACAACCTTTTTATCATCAGAAAAATTTGGAGTCTAGTTTCCATATAAGTTCTTTATTTTAAGATTTTCAGTATGTTCTACAATGTTTACGTATTTGCTGTTTTATCTCAGTCCAAATATCGATGATTCTATATATGTTTGTCTCTTAAAGAGAGTTACTAACGTTTCCAGAGGCCGTGTAATAGTGTTTGTTTTAAATAACTCCTAAAATAACTGATGGATTTCCATGATATCAAAGCAGGGAGCGCTTCATACAATGGCTTAATTTTGGGAAATACTGTGCATTGCCAATTGCGTTTCATTAACTTTTTTACTTAAGAAAATGAGGCTAAAGCCAGTCTTAGCCACCCACACATTCGCAAAAGTGATGACGTCCTTCAGTGACGTTGGTATAACGTTTCTTCCCCTGTACCTCCCATCCCCCGAATTGTTAAACGCCTGTTTAACTCCATAGATAATTGTCATATGACCTACCCCAAGTAATACGAAATTCTTTGTCAGTAAAACTTCAGCATACCTGGTAATGTGATTCGTGACTTTAGACTTTACCTAAACACAAGACCAACCTTTTATATCTTACCCACTCACTTACATTGAAGATCAAGAATGAGACTTATGACAGGAGACGAAAGAAGCCATGCTAACTACACTTCGCACTTCAAGCGAGTGTTGGTAAAGCAATAGAAATATAGTTTTCTTTAGGTTAAGCCGTAGGACTCATTCTTCCATACAACACAGGTTACTCGATACATCAATTGCCAGGAAGAAAATGACAGAGAGCATTGTTTGATATAAGTTATCATATCAATTTCACCAGAGAGAGTAGCTTGAATTCCTTAGAAGGTAGACTTCTAAAAGATGTTTCATATAAGGGCATTGACATCGGCCATTTGATAAATTTTGAAATCATATATATATATATATATATATATATATATATATATATATATATATATATATATATATATATATATATATATATATATATATATATATATATAATATATATATATATATGTGTGTGTGTGTGTTCATACATACATAAGATTTATTATATTTCAACCTATAGTTTTATATATTTATTTACGTTATAAGTACCAGTACCTATTTTTGTTACTTAAAAGGTATGTGACAAATATCATTGCGACTTTGTCACTGGAATTATACCAGACTTCAATTAATGAACTAATCAACCTTACTTTGAGAAATCCATTGACATTGTCTACATGCCAAGCTGATATACTCGTATCAAAGTATTCATTAGCTTTGCTTTTCCAAAATAATATTATCACCAATTGCTGGAAAGCATAGATATATGAGGGATGAAAGAAAACAAGAAATGGACACTTATACATTTTACTCATCATCACTCTCAAGGAAAAGATCGTTTTCCTCGTCACTATCAATGTTGATGATGACCGGATCTATACTGTCTTGAATATTATCTGAAAGCCAGTAATCATCTTCAAAATATCTTGATCTCCTGACAGCGCCAGCCCACGTCTCCCCTGTTACAGGAAGCCTGGCCTCTTCAAGCCTGGCAAAGAGATCAGCACTGGTAAACCGCTGCAACGAGAAGCGCACCTGTCGTTTCATACAGCCCCACACCTGCTCGATGGCGTTGAGCTCAGGATGGGCAGGGGGCAAGCGAACCACTTCATGGCCCCATTCACGGATTATATTATCCACAATGTAAACTGGTTTCGGCCGGTTGCCCCTGCATATCTTTAGAAGCTCAGGGCGTGTTGCGTGTTTTCGCTATCTTTAGGTACAGTGTCGGTATTATTTTTAATGCATAGCCCTCTGCATCAGTTTAGTTCACTCTCCCACCCCCCTCCCTCACCTGTCATAATGTAAGGGAAGTAAAAGAAGTTAAGCTTAATCCACGAAGACACGTCAGGCCCTTGTTCTTGTTTGTGCCCCGGGGATACCTTCCCAAACATGCATAACTTCAGCCTTACCACCATTGTTGGCAAGGATTCAGTCACAGTCAAGTATCAAGATACTGTTTTAAACTGACTCTTCACCAACTGGAGCGAGTCCCCACTTAGCTGAGGCTCATGTGGCCCTCCCCCACTCAAAAAAAAAAAAACTATTTTACTCAGCACATTAAATCATTTGTCAATGCCCACGCATCTGCAATCATTTCCACAGACTCACCCCATAACGCTACTGACTAAACACATTTTGCTGAAAATTGATACTTGAAAGTTTTTTTCTTTTTTTCTTTTTTTATTTTGTTTTGTACCTCACTTCCTGAAATGTTTTTTTTCTTATTTGTCTGCACATTTTTGCTTTATTTTTTCACACTGATTTTCCTAAGTGCAATTTTTCAAGTAATTTCTACAAAAGGATTTAAGTGGGGCCTACACTATTTACAAGTGTCATCTGTTTTGTTTATTAAGATTTGCACAAGGTACTTGAGATTCATTTGTTTTGCAAGGTCTCGACCAAGGTTGGAGTCTTTATTTTCCTCACTAAAATCTGTTTTTTCAGCTGGATTTGTCTTAACTAACAAAGCCTTTATTTTGCTTGGAAAGGTTAGCACCCAGAGGTTGAGCCTGTTTTGTTCATTTAATGGACAGGCGGAAATGTAAGGCCCTTATGTAAGGGTACCTATGAAAATTGGCAATCTTCAGATTGAAAGGTTCTTCAACTACTCCTCTCCTTGCTTTGACAAGCTTTGGTATTTTTTTCCTTCTGGTTTTAGTGATTGTTATTACCTTTCCTTATACATGAAAGTTTACATGTTCCTTCCTGTGGGGTTAACCTAAACAGTTCTTCCTTTTGCCTGTTTTTATTTATTTTATTATTTTTAATCTTTTATTTTTTTTCCAGAACTAAACTCGAAAGAAGATCAGGTTTTCTTCCCAGTAGCCTTTCCAGTGAAGCATATAAAAAAGAACCTTTTTTTCACAATTAAATACCTTGATTTTAATATATTTTTTTTAAATGCATGAATTGCTTTTATAAAATGAAAAACTATAATTCCTCTTCTTACATAACAATAAAATAGGTCAAAAAGCTTTCGTGAAAATATATTGCTGGCCGTCTGGGAGTTTGCCAAGCATTTTCTAATTAAAAACAGGACATCAACCGTAAATATTTTTTTCTGTTTTGATAATAGGACCAGAGTGGTGATCAGCTGCATTAATTTCGTTCGGATGGCACATCAGCATTTCTTTAAGTAATTGCATGACTGTTAAACTCACGCTTCTATTTCCGGAGAATTGCTTTTTACTGAAATTTATATTTTTCCAAGTGTAAGTAACTGTTTGACAGAACCGACCTCTTAAATAGTATTTTCTCCTGCAGTGGGTGTTGATTGCTAATTTTATTCCGTGAATTTTTTACAGCATTATTCTATGCATTGTTGAACTGCACACTCAGACATTGTTTTGGCATCAAGAGTTGGTGATCTTGCCGTACATCTCTGGTAAGTATTTTCGTGTACAATACGTCCAACGTTATTTTTTCTGCCATTTGCAGTTATAGTACCAGTATATATGGCCGATCATAGTTTTAGTTTTTCTATGCCATTACCATTGTTCAAATAGAGGGACATTGTTTTTTTTTTATTAATGAGTGGGAAATATTTTAAAAGAAAAAAATAAGTTTATACTTCGTGAATGAAGTTAAAAATATGCCTATGTTTCATAGTCTCCATTTGATATTTCAAGGTTTGTAAATTCATTTCATCTGTATAAAGCATTAACACTCAGAAATACGTATTATTTCCATAATAATTAAAATGCTATTGAAAAAGTTGAGAAAACAAATACTTGATAAGAAGAGAAATCAAATCTGCTGCTACAACTGGAAAATGTTGAGCCTGAAGATTACATGTTCATCGAAACCCTGTGTCAGGTAGCAGATAACATGGACGTATTTGGAGCATCACTTTCCCCTTGTTTTCATGAATGGTAGCGAATAAATACACAACGGAATTTGCAATAATTTGCTATCCAATAAGATTCTCCCTGGATACGTGATATGTGCATTGTATTGCCTTTATAGTACACAACTGAATGGAATTATATCTTTATTGTCTGCTTTTTCACATCTTAATATCAGTGTAAACATTTAAAATCTTTTATCAAATTTCTTTTTGAAATTGTCATACAAATACTGTACACATGAACAAAACCTTGTAGACAATCTCTCTCTCTCTCTCTCTCTCTCTCTCTCTCTCTCTCTCTCTCTCTCTCTCTCTCTCTCTCTCTCTCTTAACATTCTTCTCACAGCTGCAGAAAATGGATTTCTCTGACTTTCTCCTCGCAAAGAATTGCCCGTCATAAGTGACAGCACATTGCATTTGTGGTGATTGATGTAAGACTGGGATGCGACCAAGTTAATATCTCGTACCTTTCACGTGAAGTCGTCGCTGTCAGGAAATTGCCTTTGTGGGAACAAAGTCAGATAGTGAAATCAGGAGTCCTTTTCAGGCGGAAATGAAACACAGTTGTAGGTTCTTGGAAGATATCGTTACATAAATGACCCGAAGATTTAGCCTTGCGGCTATCAGTCAAGAAGGCCTGTTGTTATTATGTTTAAGTTAATTGTAATTGCTGTGATTATTTCTGTTGCTCATGTGCTTGCATTGCCTTTATATGGATATAATGGAAATAGTCTCACGTAGTCAAAATTGCATTTGGAAGTATACGTTTACTGTTAAATTGAATGAATATAAAAACACGACATATACACTTCATTAATATTTTGCAGTCCTATATATATATATATATATATATATATATATATATATATATAAATATATATATATATATATATATATATATATATATATATATATATATATATATATATATATATATATATATATATATATATATATATATATATATATATATATATATATATATATATATATATATGCATACATACATACATACATACATACATATACTGATAGAGAGAGAGAGAGAGAGAGAGAGAGAGAGAGAGAGAGAGAGAGAGAGAGAGAGAGAGAGAGAAATTGGTTGATAACAAGACAGCCAAGTGAAGAAAATCAAAATTTACCAATGAGCAAGAATGTGTTCAGCCAGCTAGACGTGACTCTATTAACAGATATAAACATCACTGGTAGAAGAACCTGTTGTCAAAGTTTAAAGAGGCTACAAAAAGGATTGAATTCATCGTCCACACATAAGAATATGTAATGGCCAGTCAGGTTCCATGAGTTGCTCTTGGGACTTAAACATGTTATCTAAAATATCCCTCATTGTCCCCTTATCTTGATGTATATTGTATGTTGCTATTTTTTCTTTACTTTATACATATACATATATGCTTATAGCCCTTTGTTCTTTATCCATTTCAGGATAAGATTTATTAACTATTGTTCAATTTAAAGGAACTGTAGTTTTCGGAGTTTCCCCTTTCTGGAAATCCGAATTTCGGATATTAGCACGATGCTGATAAATGATTAGTTGCAAAAATGAAAAGTCTAGGTAATTTTTATGCAGACTCATTCACGATGGTGATGAAAACCTTCTGATTAGAGTGCAATTAAAGGAAAATCATAATTGACTGAAGAAGCTAATGGCCAATGTAAGGGCTAAAAGGCGAATATTTTTGTAAGTCTTACGTTTTATGGTCTTAATTGATTAAATGAAATTGTTGGCTTTGATATTTCGGTAAAACTATAATGTAAAAGCAAATTCCAGTGGTGACCTCAAAAAATTTTCTCTTCATTACAGTGTAGGCTTTGTAATGCCTGTAGATTTTACTTTACCAACAAGGGATTTTAGTCTACGTAATTAAGCTCCCTTGTCTGTATATATGGAAGTGTTATCAGACCTAATCAACTGGAAACAAAGTCTCCTAAAGATCCATAAATAACCCGAATTTCTTTGTCAACCCTGATTACAACCCCATCACCCCCATTTTAACTAGGAAGCTTTGAAATATGTTTTAGCGAATTTTTAGGGAACCGAAATAATTATGCTCTATATAACTCGAGCTCTTTGTTGAAGGAAAGTTCACTTCCTTGCCTTTCAAGTCGTGCAAGCTGATGAGCTTAAGCTGCCCTGGCAACGGAAGTCTACATCAAAGATTCCAGACGCCGAGAGAACCCTGAGGGTTTCAAAGGCAGCATCATTTCTGCTTACGTTCGGAGTTTTATTGAATCTTGTTATACTTACAGCTTCCATAAGAATTCTGCTTCTTCGTGTGTGCTTAGTAGGTGAACACGAACTGAAAGGAAATAGTTATTCATGATTAAATTAATTCAGTTGTCATGGGAGTAATTATGATGACCGAAACACGATTACTTAGGAAGATAATTACCGAGAATCATAAAACATGTCCAGATATTGTTTATCGATATTAATAGAAGGCCACTAATTAAAAATTCGAATTCTGTAAATTAGAGCAAAAATTTAAATTATTGGGAAAATAAATTCTTGGTATTTTTCATCACAAAATGGATAAGAGAGAGAGAGAGAGAGAGAGAGAGAGAGAGAGAGAGAGAGAGAGAGAGAGAGAGAGAGAGAGAGAGAGAGAGAGGTGGGGGGTGTGGTGGAAAACAGCCGTTGCCCTACAGATTTTATCTTTACTAAATACTGAAAAAGGGAGCATTTATTCATACGTTCACGGTTACTTCGATGCTCTCATAAGCGCCAACTGTGACCACAGATGGTAACAACATTTTTTCGTGCTGCCATTGTGCGTTTTGCTCTCTTACAGGAAATTTCGAGTTCACAAGTTTTACGATGGTCCCTAAAAGAATGTGCGAATTTTTTCTCAAAGATGCTCCTCATATTTAAAGCTGCTTGACCAGGAAGTCCGTTGATTGTGTCAAGAAAGATGAGGCAGGACTGTAGCCAACGAATCCTCTTAACACCCTGGAGAACACAAATAGACTTCATCTTCTCAGAATTGGAAAATAATAAGTTGAAAAACTAGGACTCCTCTGCAGCTGTCAATGGGACACGACTGCTGGTCAAGCACATGTGTAAGGATAGGAATCTTGTGTGGACCAAGCCATATCTTAATTGGCCGTGGGAGAGAAGTCCAATAATATCCGTTGACCCATTTGGTATTCCCTACAGGTCCAAGAAACTTCAGTATTAATTTGAATAAGATTTCCTTAGCCATCAACAAGTTTATAAACCAAACTTTGAAGGATGCTGGCTTTCATCTAAAAGGATTTTTCTTTTTGTGTACATGGGCTGTCGCACATTACTGCATCTTTACTTGAAGTTCAAGAAGTCTTTTTGTATTTCCCATTCGAGGAAAAACCACTGATATTGTCGATTCTGATATTTAAAAGTGAGTGATTATGACAGAAACACACTTTCCTACCAAGTTACTTCAGCCATTCTGTGACTCACCTGACATAATAAAAAATGCCAGGGTAAATCATCTGGTTTCATTCTTACTACATCCATTTAAATATTTCCACTCTTTTTCGTTGCAGTCTAACCTAATAACCTTACTCTTCTCATGTTTATTCCCCTCTTTTATTCTGTGCAATTATTTTCAACTCTTTCTAGTCTTTCTGAGTTTTCTCATTACCACCCATAATCAACACTATCATCTACCGTTGTTTAAGGCCCGCTTTCAAGTTACATGTACAATACAAGCTTTGCTGTCACCATAAATGTTTTTAATTGCTCTTATTTGTACATGCGGGGTGAGGATGTTGTATGCAAATCAAAGAGAAGATGTTTAAACTGTTACGATTCATGACATTGATATATATATATATATATATATATATATATATATATATATATATATATATATATATATATATATATATATATATATATATATATATTGATGTCTCTAACCCATTCCCCTCCTTGTGGGAAGCATAAAAGACAGGTAAAGATTATGAGAGGCAGAATGATTACTGGCCGAGAAAGTCCCATTAATATGTCAGATGAATCAAAGGCAATTTTCCATATTCGTCTGTCTGTTTTCGCAAACTTCTTTTTCCAACTAACTCCCTCGAACCAGCTTTTCATTTTACAATCAGTCCCTTTTTTTCTGTATACTTTTTGAGAAGTAATTTTCATAATTTTGTTTCCAGCTTCAGTTTACTGGCTGATAAACAGTGTAATAAATTCCTCGAATCCTCTTGATTTAAATCTTTTGTCAATATCAGGTCATATACAAGACTTCTGACGTCAGTCTGCTAACTCTTAATCTGTGTTAATGATCATGAACCATTTTCAACTAATAACTACTCAAATCGATTCGAAGGCATCACTGCGATCCTTGACACTTAATGCTGAGTAAATGGAAAAAACCCTTTCCTTCCATAAAGGGACTAGAACATAAGCACGGAAATAAAAATGAGGTACCACCGAGCATATTATGTCATAAAGACGGATAAAAGTTTATTTACCATTATTCATGCGGATAACTCTCGAATTCAGGTACATTTTACAAAAGCTGAAATTTATTTAGGTTCTTATGGCCACTGACATCCATTCAACAATACTTAGTCGTACCTGAAAAGTGTGAGGATATCGAGAGGTTAAAAGGTCACAGTGACTATTAAAGATACATAGAAAAAGGAAAATGAACCTTTGCATCCACAAAAAAATGAGCTTGTATGCTCTACTGTCAGTATCTATGCTCAGCAGAACATCCGTGTGAATTGCGAGTACAGCCCTTAAAAAACTTTTGCGAACACATCCTTCATTTGAGAAATAATAAATAAATAAATAAATAAACAAATAAATTCATCAAGTAATGAATTAAGTAGAGGTCATAAAAGAATATCTTCGCCAACACCAATTTCATTTTGAGTGTCTGGGGGCCCCAAAGAATATGGCTGTAGGTGTATGCGGGGAAAGGGAAGGGGGAGAGAAAGTTAATTACCACAGAACAAACGTGGAGCGATAAAAGGACTCCCTTTGTTTTTTATTTGAGTCTTTTTCCCCACTTTTAATTAAAAATGGTAATTAGTTCCACTGAATGAACTTGAGAATTTTTTAGGTATGGTATGAAAAACATTTAAAAGATTAAAACTACGTCTATTTTATTTTTATAAAAGAGTTAGCTTTCATTTGTGGTTTTTTCACGTTTCACGCTCTCAAACGTTCCATCTTCTGGTTTCCCTTCGGACTGCTTTCCTCATTTCCTTCCCCAGTCTTTATTATTATTATTATTATTATTATTATTATTATTATTATTATTATTATTATTATTATTATTATTATTATTATTATTATTATTATTATTATTTTTGAGCTTTGGAAAGACAATGGCATAGTATTGCCTTTCTAATTAGTCTCTTCAATTTGCGTCAGTCAACCTGAGCGTTTTTCTTTAACCGGATCACTTCCGTGTTTCCAAATGTATTAAGTGCATTGAATGTGCGATGACTTCATTGGACGCCGTCCAGATTCCCCCAACGAGCAACAGACCTGCCGATGACACATCATGTAAGCTGTAGAGCTAATTTAGATAAAGCTAATTTTAACCCTCGTCTAAAACTGAGAGTATTTTCTGAGACATTTAAATACACCTGTCTTCTGTGTCCCTCCACTGGTGGTCGAAGATCTGTGCGCTTAATAACGGTGCATGAAATTGTCGCCTTGATCCGACGTAGGAAATGACTAAGTCCCTCTAACAAATTTTTCTGCCCGAGGCACAGACTCTGCGCCATTTTGCGGAACACTGGCCCGGGCAGCTCCTACCTTCTTGACCCGACCTCTCCAATGAGGTTACGACCTGATTAATACTGATCTCGAGTTGGACCATCTTTGTAGTAAGACCAACTCTAACATTGGTGACCTTAAGCCTTGCAACAGTCAGAAACAGTAGAAAAGACTCAACTTGCCCAGATCTATGGCTTGTTCCTTACCATAAAAAGCCTTAAATTTCCTGTCTTTGCCAGTGTTTTATCGGTACCTATGACAGAATGCCTAGGCCTCCTGTACCCCAGCAGGAAAAGGAACTACCTGCAGATGATGAGGAACACCGTACAGGTGTTCAAAAGTCTCGGTAACCTTTGACCAAAATACAAGATATAGTTAAACTTTTAATAGTTTATATATTACTCAGTCCTTATTCGGATACCGTAATGGAAGTCTGAGAGCGGAGGAAAAACTAAATTTTTATTGATGAGTAATTCTTTTAATCAGTGAATAGAAGAGCTAGCTATAAAAAAAATCATTGATAAGGAGGCACAGACTGCAGGTAAGATAGAAACAAATATACCGCCATCACGAGAGGCAAGTAAACAGTGAAATCATTTATTTTATTGTAAAATGATTCTCGAATATACAGTGAAAAACATGATTATGTATCGTCTGGGTGGAATTGAAGGTTTTTTTACTTCTAGAGGTCAAATTAGGACCACGAGAAAGAAAATAGTTTTGATTCCAAAAGGGAAGAAGATTAATTGTAAAACGAATAAACAAGACAGATAACGGGGCATAAGAACCAGTTTGAGAACTAATGAATTAAGTGATGAAGCTTGGATATCATGCTTGCAAACACTACGTTTTTCACGAATAGAAAAAGAATTGAGTAGAGTGTTATTACTATAGAGATGAGACTTCTAAAAAATAGGAAAAGATGGGTAAGGTGTTTTTGCTAAAAGTCCTTGCTAAGACTTAGTCATATGGTGAATTTGTAAGAAAGTTAGTCCTAATCATAGTTTATAGAATGCTTTTGCATTATAAATCATTAAAATTGAACATGAACATATAGATGATTTAAACAACATTAAGGAGAATGAAAATCAGTGTACTTAATTCTAACAGCCTAAATTCATTTAATCCGTTAATTACTTGGCGTATCAGTAAATTGTAGTGAGTGAATGGGACGCGAGATGAACAAGAACGAACAAAGAAGGTCCTTATCGGATAAAAAGAATCCTAATTCCTTCCATTTCTTTTAGTTGACCTGATAGATTTTAATGTTTCCAAAAATAAAATACTATGTTCACAGAAATCTCATTTGCCACTGATGTTCGAGTAATTACAGCTAATAACGATTTTTTTTTTTCGTGACTTACGCGTTATCAGAATCTGAGTGCTCCTTCGATATTTAGAGATTAAAGTCAAAGATAGCTGATTTATACTTTGCCAGAAGAGACTGAGATTTTAAAATGAGGGAAATGAAAGTGGAAAATTTCCTTCTAGTATTGATGGTAAGTATTTTGCCGTTTTACAGTAGATGCATAAGGTCACTAATTGCTATGGCCCCAAAATTGAATAGCGGCCTGTCAGTTAGGAAAGGCAGACAGACAGACAGACTGGTAAACAATAAGAAATTTAGACCACTTTTCAACACCTTTTCAAAGGGCATCATTACATTGTTTTCTCGGACAGAATGATACCCAAAACAACCTCTTTTATCCCTTGAGGGATATTTCATTTCACCATTCCTGAAGTGAATGTTTTCTATGCAATGCCTCTTCTTGTAACAAGTATAAGTGTGTAGATGTGCAATAGAGTCTTAAAAGAGTCTCGTACGGTAATTTAAAACCAAATGAAATTCAGTTTCACTTACTTTCTCTGTCATATGAAGAGCAGTCGTTATATAATGCCAACTTGACTTGTAAGTGAAGTAACTATAAATCATTAAATTATGCACAAAAAGACTGAAGACTTATTTAGAATACCATCACAAGAATTAAGTGAAAGTAACGGCTCCGTAACGGCGTAGTGTCAATGCCCTCTGTTTATTTCTACTTTTCTAATTTACGTAGTGTGATTTTTTTTCTTTGTAACAATGGCGTGTTCTTTTTCTTCGAAATAAAAAAAAATAGTGAATAACCTTGCTGGTATTGCAGGTTGAAAAGAATGACTTTGACATATACCACTTAGAAGAAAAAAATAAAACTTTTGATAACTACTTTTAGGAAGGAGATAATCCAGTTGGGATGGTTTAGGACGACAGATGAGGTATCTTCTGTGACAATTTATCAATAAAAATTAAATTCTGGTGACAATAAAAAAAAAAAAAAAAATAGGGAAGGTATTCTCTTCCATTGCATACTTAAGGACATTGAAAATAAAATGGATAACTTTATTTCTTTTTAAGTAAGTAAAAAACGACTTCAAATATCTTTTTAGCTTAACATGCTGGCTGAAGAAAGAAACCCGGTGGGAACTTATTTTTGGTTGTTTGTTAAGGCGTGATGCTTCCTTGGCTAAGCCCATTGTGGATCGCATCCGTGTTTGAAGTTCTTCAAACGGCAGCAAGACCCTTCATTTCTACGCCACCGTACAGTTTCCCTGGAGGTACAATATTACGTTGTTGGCCAGCAGTCAAATAGTATAAGGAAAGCCGAGGTAAACTAAGATCTGTCATCTAATGAATGATCTTTTGCTGTAAACATCCATTATACAAGAGCGCACTAAATCTTCGAGAGAAACAAAGTCCTTGTATATCTGTCGATGGGGACCTCGTCCATGAGTTTTCCCATCCTCATCTTGGGGGTGCTGGTGTGCCGTAGACAGATTTGTGATGTAGTAAGAGGATATTACGGAAGCACCTACTGTCTGGAGTCATCCCAGCCTGTCAGGGTGATTAGGGTACAGTTTTGATATGAATGGCAGGGATTCCTCACTATCAATGGACAAGTTTCCGAGATAATTCCATTTTATTTCGGACTTGGAATCATTCTGAATCTAAACTTGGAGAGTGTGTGGTATTTTATTTTCTTTCCAACTTCGAATCGTTCTAAATCTAAACTTAGAGAGTGGGTGTTTTATTTATTTATTTTTATTTATTTGTTTTTTTTGCTTAATATTATCGCTTCAATTCACTTCACACTTTCCCTCCTAGAAATATGTTAATTTTACTCATTTTATATCATTACGACAGGGTTCGTTATTTCATGGCCCTCTTCAATCACGGATTACGTACAAAAGTAATTTATTCTTAATACAGACCTATGTAGTGTGTTTGCATACGACACTAGTTTTCCATGTTTGACTGGATTTTGAACCAAGAGCTTGAAAAGATTGTAGGACATCAAATCCAAGAAGGCAAAATTTAATTTGTGTTAGAAAAGATGAAGACAATAATTTATTTATTGAAATGTCATCATCGCACCTGCAACACTGTATGGTGCAAAAGCCCTCTGGAACTCCGCAATTCATTTCCTTCCTGTACTTTCACTCCAGCAGATTTCCATTCATCTCCAGCCTTTCGTCACATAGTTTTCCTCCAAATGGGCCTGGGTCTCCCTACTCTTCTGATGCCTACAGGATCCAGGCTGACACTATCAAGTACTATTCTCACGGGGGTTGTGCGAAGGATAGTTTAGATTATACCCAGAACCAGATTAAACTAAATTCGAAAATCTACTTTTCAAAGCATTGCATTTTGCTGTCATACCGGACTGAATTTTTTTTTTATTTGTTAACAGCAATGTGAGGTCCAGATCTGTCGCCGGGACTCTCGGCGCGTTTTCGTTTCAAAACAAAATCTACATGACGCACCGAGTACTCTCAAAAACAGATCCAGCGCTCCTGACTCAAACGCTCTTCTATGCATTTTTCAGAAGATACTTCATGTCCTTGTTAAAACTGTAATTACTAATATATGTAAGGTATTCCAAGCTTTCCAACCATATGTATTTGAAATCTCTTCCTAAATTGTACACAGAATTGATAACCATTCTCCAGGTGTGAGAAACACATCTGACTGTATATAGACGTCCCTCTGTTTTTACCTAATGTCAAATGCTACTTTTACGCTCGCAAGAGCTCTAGACCTGTCAGAGATTTTGTGTCAATAAAAATTACAGGCTGCGCTATGAGCAAGAGCCCATGCTGGCATAAAACCAACTTATTCAAAAATAACAGTGTAAATAAATCAGAATAACTTGAATCTACCTCTTACCTGCCACCTTGTTATACTGGTGACCCCGAAGATGACCGACACCGCCACCGGCAACACCAGCTCATCCAGTGATAATGCTGCAGCAGCAGCCCTTCACAACCCTCAACCTGGATGCCTGGTTCTTCAGAGCAGAGACCATCTTCAGGTCGAAGAAGATCTCTTCATCCCGCAAAGCCGGACCTCTCCTCCATTTCCTGCCAGACAACTTCTTCGAGCAGATCGCAGAATGGCTCACTGGCCATCAGACTTCCGTCACCTACGAAATGCTAAGGCCCAACTAAGGTCGCCCATCAGCATGCCGCCTGCTCTCAGAGCTAGGAAATTCCTAGACATCGTAGGGACAGCAACAGGAGACCAGTGGCCGTCGGATGTCTACAAGCAACTGTGGCAGCTAGTTACGATCCCCGCCACAGACAGCCACCCGGTGACTACATTGGACCTTGTGAGAGCTATCCTACTCACAAAATTACCCGCCAAACAGTCTTGGCCATCCTCAGTGCATCAGCCATGGACCTCGACGATTTCCTAAAACTTGCCGACCAACAGACTGCCGTCATCTACAAAACGCTGAAGGCCTAACTAAGGTCGTCCTTCAGCATGCCGCCCCGCCTCAGAGCAAGGAAATTCCAAGTCAACAGAGGGGCAGCTATAGGAGAACAGCGTCAGTGGTCATGTCTACAAGCAACTGCGGCGGCTAGTTATGATCCCCGCCACAGACGGCCGCCCAGAGACTACGATGGACCTTGTGAGAGAGGTCCTATTCACAAAATTACTCCGCCAAACAGTTGCAGCCAACCCCAAACACATCAACCATGGACCTCGACGATTTCCTGAAGACAGTCGACGCCGTTCACGTGGCCCACAAGCCGACGGAGCCTACACAACCACCCATAGCAGCAGCCAGTCGTTTTGATTAAACACCCGGCCGTTGATGAAAAAATGTAAAACGGAATGATTATGGATAATGTGCCTTGAAATTAATTAGCATTTTTTATTGAGTCTAAAAATATTTTTTCGGCTTATTCTATTTATTTCATGATTAGTAATACTGCTCTTACTGGCGATGTAGCTATTGCCATAATAATAATAATAATAATAATAATAATAATAATAATAATAATAATAATAATAATAATAATAATAATAATAATAATAATAATAAACGCATAGGATACCCAAAGTTTCGTCTCGACACCTTGAGATTTTTGAAAGCAGAAATAGACAGAGAAATTTCTTAAAGCAGACAAAGTAAGTTTACAAAGGAAACAGGAATAGAAAATAAACTTCTTTTCTTATATCTACCGTAAATCTATCTTCTCGTGAAGGAACAAAAGCCTTTTTCCTTTCATCCTCTTGCCTGGCTTTACACAAGAAAAAATATTTTTTAAAGATGTATATTTTTTTTTTCCTAAAGTAAGCTAGTCTGTAGGTTGTCAGAAAATATTTAATAAACTGCCCCTTTCAAAAATAGTTAGCAGAAGAAGTTCAGCAAATAGAATTGAAAGAACTTACAAAGGACTTACAACATATAAACATGGAATTCATTTGTTAACAACCATATTGGGTACTTGTTTAGAACAAAGGAGCAGATGCTAGTTTCCGTTTATTTGTTTCTAAATTAGTTTGGAGTATGTTGGATCAAATATTAAACATCTCTCATTACTGGCAGACGAACTGCAGCAAGCCTAAGACGGATCCACCGATTTTTGTTTCCCCCATCACTCATCGAGATGACAGCAGCCGTCGCCCGGCAGTCGTCCAGTTGCTTGCAATTGCTCCTTTGTCCCTTATGCACGGCACATCCAGTTTTGTGTGCGATGTTATCACCGTAAACAAAGCTAATTGAACTTGTATTGCTGTATGGAGAATCATTTGATATGACAGAAATAGGGACTGCAAATTTAAGTTTTCTTCTCGATGATTTTTGAAATGATGATCCATCGAATAACTCTCTCTCTCTCTCTCTCTCTCTCTCTCTCTCTCTCTCTCTCTCTCTCTCTCTCTCTCTCTCTCTCTCTCTCTCTCTCTCTCTCTCTAAATCGTAAAGTTCCTTTCGAAGTGATAAACTGTACACTGCAGCACTGATCATTCTTCTATGCTTAAGAGCAGCCTGCAGAAATTTGGTGTGTGAGTGCTGAGCGTTCCTTCGGTAGACATGGGATAGCTAGATAGCCAGACCTAAATCTGCATCCCCTTGCCTCATTAAGTTAGGTACCTCCTAAAAAAAAAGCTTTTTCTGCTTCGAGTCTGTAACGCCCGTTGAATAAAAGTTGTATATGAGCTATCTCACTGCAGAAAATGAGGTTACTGAAAAGTAGCTTTGTAGATTGTAATTCGAATTTTGCCTCTTGGCTACTGATGAGTCCTGTTATTGTGTTCTCTTGTGTGTGTTTTTCATCAATGTTGTGGTAGGTTAATGCACAACTTGCTGGTGCTTGTTAAGCCCTACACAGTGTATGTGCTACGGGAGAGCTTAATATTTGCACGTGTTTGGTAAGTGCCTGGATGGTTTAACACAGATGAAAGACACACCACTGGGAACACCTGAGTGGACTTTGATGACACGGCATGTCAGCAACCTTTTAACAATTTATTAAACGTTACTGAACATAAATAGCCTGTTTTATTTTCGTGAGATAATGGGGAAACCTTTGCAAGATTACGAACGGAATGTTTGTTTCATTGTTTTAGTCCTTCATTGTGTTATTCCTCTTGATTCATATCTGTGCTGTTTGTGGCTTTTGTTTATTTTATTCTAAACTTGTTACAGTTGCGGCTAGACGTGTAGAAATTCCCCTGTCGTGGTTGAATAAACAAAATATTTCATATAGTATTCTACTCTTTACTGAAGCGCACTTTGATTAGTTAGCTTTCAAAGGTTCTCCATTTTCTGTCGTATTCCAGAACCTTGAATGGAATTCCTTTGAATACATAACTTGAAACAAGCTCAGTGATTTTGATTGGATATTTTTCGTCCTCCTTTTATCCCCCTCTTCTGTTTTGTGTGTATCTATTGTGTTCCCATTTTTGAAACTTGAATCTCGACAAGACTTTGTTTGCTCGTCATTTTTGTTATCTTTAGTCTTTTTTTTCTACCTGAATTCAAATGGATTGTTTTAGCATTTATAGGTTTTTCGTGTATGTTAACAGATTTCTGACATTTCCTTGAATTCTAGTTCACTCCCATACCGTCTAGACAACAAAAAGGCAGTTTTCTCACGATACGTCCACACTTTTTTTTTTCTCTCCCTAATTCTTTCTTTGATTTTGTTTCACTCTTTTTGATAATACTACAGAACTTTTGTGTTTTTCTCTTTCTGATAAAATCACAGAACCCATTTATTTGCCTTCTTTTCCTCCTTGGAAAAGTATAGGCAGCTTTTTGTTCCTACAGCTCTCTCCTATTGTAATGCTTTGTTTGCTCCCCCAGGGTTTGCACGACTTTTCCGGTTGCTGTAATGGCATATCCCGAAATAAAATCTAACTTGAGTTATACATCACCACGAGTATTGAGAGAGAAGTCTGAAATGTTGTTCTCCAACGCAACAAAAGTGTATGTCGATGTCGCTTGAAGGCTAGACGGTGATAATTGTTCAAAATACAACCCTTATCTCTTGACTGAAGTAAAGGACGCCTAGAGGCACCAATCTTTGACATACAAGCTTTGGGAGTCTTTTAAGTGTTTTTCTCCCAAGATTCAATCAAGTACATGAGCTGCTACCTCTCCACTTTCATGTTATAAAATAGCTACCTTCAAGAACAAACAACTGATTCAAAAAAAGTTAATTGTCACTCACTGATCTCCCAATATCTGTTGCTTTCTTTTTCCCATGGACTCCAGTATCGTCTCTTATTTTTAAGAAAAAGAAAGAAACCTCTCCCGTCAAGAATACCTCTTAGCTGTGGTTCTTATGTGCACACCCTTTATTTGAAATCTTTGAATATACTTTCAACCCTGAATTATTCGGTATGAAAAGAAGGACGCTCAGGACAAGGTGAAGGATGAGAAGACGTATATGTTATTACAATAATTATAGATGGATGTAAAAAAAAATCAGTTCAAAGAGCATGAAAGAATAATAAAATTTGAAAAATGCTGAAAATGTAACGTACAGAAAAGA
Source organism: Macrobrachium rosenbergii (assembly GCA_039081455.1). Classification (NCBI taxonomy): domain Eukaryota; kingdom Metazoa; phylum Arthropoda; class Malacostraca; order Decapoda; family Palaemonidae; genus Macrobrachium; species Macrobrachium rosenbergii. The sequence continues at coordinate 14,509 of JANJGK010004665.1, read as the reverse complement.
TGACGCACTTTCTTCCCAAAACTAGTGAAATTTGAGAACTCCAAGCACAATTAAAATGGAAGAAGAAAATCGTGAGAGTTTGTGAAATACACATTAAACAGGCAGCATAAATTAATGACTTCTGAGGAACTACAGAGACTGAAGAATGCCACAAATAATCGAATGAGAAAGATAAAATTCGTAATGACCCTTTCTTTGGTATAGAGAACCCTTTTCAATTGCATAAATAATAATTTCAGACCACCAAGGAAGATCTTTATGTAATAGGAATTACCGAAAAAATAAGATTGAGAAAATGAAGCATGCCAACGTTCAACTCTAATTATCTTAGCTCTTGTTCATGCAAATTCTCTATGCACAGCATAGACTTCCGAATAACTCACCCTCGAGTCTGTTCTTTGGAGCTTTTCCTCAGCCATGGTTATAATGAGGTGTCTCAACGCTGGAGATTTGTAGTTTCACATATAATAAACTGTTTCTCAATCTTCCTGACTTGCTTTTCAGTGTATGCTCGCTAATCCGAATTTTCTTCGTGAGTATTATATCTTCTCGGAACACTTGAAAATCTCTTTCACTTATTTAAATGAATTCCTGGCTGACTTTCTGTGGTTAATCTCAGTAGACCATATGCATATTCACACAGGTCAGCAGGAATATCACGCAACGAATTATTACAAGGACTAGAACTAGAGTGGATCGTGAAAATTTCATGACACACACTTCATCAAAAACAAAATTCTTAAAAATTCTAAAACATTTTGATGTTCATGTTTATAAATCTTATTGCAGAACAAAGAAACTATAGATGCACACAGGTTACAAAGAATATATATTTACTGCATAATATACAGCAGCTCGTTAAATCCCCTGACTCAATTCACACAGGAAATAACTATCTGGGAGCATGAAATAAAATACAAAACTGCGTGAATCGAACAGAGAGTCACTCAACTTGTACATGAACCAATTAATTATTATACTGGAAGGATGTTGCAGTGGCAGCCGACCACCAAGTGCTCCCCTGATCGATATACTTTGTACCTTCTGCTTCACACCACACAAGGGAACAGGTTGAGTCCAAACCAAAGCAATCAATCACAAGGGCAACTGTATTACTGCAATAGCTATTCATTAACTCCTACCTCACAAAGGAGCATATTATTCTTCAAGAAAACAATCAATCAAGGCTTGTCAAGATGATTTATAGTGATTATTACTAGGTATATCTGCACACACACATAAATATATATGCTAAATAAACAGGTGATAATGGTTATCATATATGACCGATTGCTAAGCTCAGCAATCCTGCAGGCTTCTCTAATAATTATACAGCACCTTGAGTTCAGTCACTGGTGAGATTCAGCATTTGTTCGTCCAGTTAGAAACTGTCTTGATTCTGCCCTCGTGAGACCGGAAATCAACTCAGCGTTTGGGTGGCTAATGACTCGAACATTATTCACGGGGCGCTTAGATACATGATCACATGGCAATGATGGAAAAGTTCCATGGAATCTTTTAGTCTGCTTATAATCGGATATTAGGGTGCAAAACTGAAATATACATGCGTATGTCTGTTATGAAATGCTTGGTGCAAAAAGCCTTACGATAGATTGATTATTCTGGTGTGTTGAGCCAAGCACAGAGGACATGTTAGACACACCCGTGAACCGAGTTTTCCCTTTGCTGAGAGTGAGCAGAGACTTTGAAAAGTTACTATGTTTTTTTTTTTCGTTTACCATTCTATTTCATGTAATTTCTATTACCATTTCTGTTTTATTAATGTCGGGATATTTCCTTTCCCCAGAGAAATGTTTCTGTGGACCTGTGTTGATTCATAAAAATGTGCCGAAGTAACAAACATTCAAAATGGTTTGTGGAAGTGGTCCTGTAGTTGGAAACGACCCACAGACTAAATCTAAGGACTATGTGTCATAGACTTATGGTGATTAAGATGAAATGAATAGTGACGATGGGTGGAAGGTATTTAGATTTCCATTTTCTATTCCGTTTGAAGTGAGGGTCCTTAACCCGTTTTCTTTGCTTTTTTCTAGGTAATGAGTATTATGTTAAATTTCCAAATAAATTATATTTTTGTAGCTTAGGGTTTAATTTAAATGCTTTAGCTAAAAAAAAGTTACGAGAGAGAGAGAGAGAGAGAGAGAGAGAGAGAGAGAGAGAGAGAGAGAGAGAGAGAGAGAAAGAGAGAGAGAGAGAGATTGTTCCCAGATGAGTCTCCGAGTTACCAGACAGCGACTGCAGGTGAGTAACTATTTTAGAGAGGTAACACACACGCACACACACGCATATATATATATATATATATATATATATATATATATATATATATATATATATATATATATATATATATATATATATATATATATATATATATATATATATATATATATATATATATATATATATATATATATATATATATATATATATATATATATATATATATATATATATATATATATATATATATATATATATATATATATATATATATATATATATATATATATATATATATATATATATATATATATATATATATATATATATATATATATATATATATATATATATATATATATATATATATATATATATATATATATATATATATATATATATATATATATATATATATATATATATATATATATATATATATATATATATATATATATATATATCAGAAGAAGAAGACAGGAACAGCAGCTCGGATGATACACGATCAAGAGTTCATGGAAAGACGTTCAATTTGTATACATTTATTCCAGAGCGAACGTTTCACATGGCCTGATGTATTTTCAAGACTTGAAAAAGCAGTTAAAAGCAATAAGTGCTTGTATACATGATGTGAAAGGCATATACAAAATTTATTTCTCACCTTATTTATATCTTACCCAGAACAGAGAGCAAAAATGAACAAAAAAGTGAAGACAAATAACAGCAAGAGGGCACAAAACACCTACCCATATTGCTAGTGAAGGCTAGACTGGCGTAAAGGATAACATAAATGAAAAGGGCACACCGGGTTAAAAAAAAAAAAAAAGCACACACACACACATATATTAGGCAACAAACAGCTGTGTTGACGATGATTGCTTGTTGAGTGTTGGAATCGTCAGTTTGATCATTATGGATTCCAAAGTGGTTAGTTCCTCCTCACTTCACACCTTTCCCACAGTTTTAAGTTGTTGGTGTCTATATGAGTTATACAAATTTGAGCATGATTCCTTATGTTAGATCGGTCTGGGCTCGATAGTCTGCCTCCTGATGAGAGCAAATTCGAACTTTTAGTAGTCTCCTGATGCATCCAATATACAGTATGTTCCCAGACTACATCTGGGACAGGTATACTTACAGATCACATTAGATGCAAACAGAGGACCCGCTCTATCCTTAGAATGGAATAAGGATCCAATAGTACGTGGGTTCTTTGGGACCGGCTTCAGCTTCAACACTGGCAATTCCTTATTAAATAGGCTAATACATTTTCTCCTGTATTTATTATCATGTAGGAAGGGGAATTTTGCATATAGGAGTATTGGGGACCGTGTGAAATATAGGCAGATCATTCATCTTAAGATTGAGCAACTTATTGAAGGATCTATAGAATATAACAAGCGGGAAACAGTTGTTCTTAAAATAGTCGGTTAGGAACATAATTTCGTCATAAAAGGCGCCCCAACTAGAGGTAAGCGTAAGAGCCCTGTGAAAGTAGATATGGAATTCATCTTGAAATTGTAAAAACGGGAACTGTGAAAATTGGTACCTAGACCAGTGAAAATGCTTTTTCTAAAAATGCCAGTATGAAAGCCTATCTCATTCCTTGTAATTCGGTGGTCCAGGAAAGAAAGCAAGTTGTGGGACTCTTTTTCTAGAGTGAATTTGGTGCTAGGGTGTTAGGAATTTACGCATTCTAAAAAAAATATCAGCATGATAGTCGTGTCTGAAGAGAATAAAGGTATCGTCAATGTAACGTTTATAAAATAAAAGGGGAAAACTAAGTGGGCAGTTATCTAATAATTGCTCCTCCAGGGAGTTCATAAAGATATTGGCGAAGGTCGGGCCTAAAGGGTTACCCATGGCCAGAGTTCGAGTCTCCGCCCGGCCAATGAAGAATTAGAGGAATTTATTTCTGGTGATAGAAATTCATTTCTCGCTATAATGTGGTTCGGATTCCACAATAAGCTGTAGGTCCCGTTGCTAAGTAACCAACTGGTTCTTAGCCACGTAAAATAAGTCTAATCCTTCGGGACAGCCCTGGAGAGTTGTTAATCAGCTCAGTGGTCTGGTAAAACTAAGGTACTTATACCCACGCAAACAGGCAACACACACATGCACGCACACACACACACATACACACACACAAATATATATATATATATATATATATATATATATATATATATATATATATATATATATATATATATATATATATATATATATATATATATATATATATATATATATATACACACACACACACATATATATATATATATATATATATATATATATATATATATATATATATATATATATATATATATATATATATATATATATATATATATATATATATATATATATATATATATAATGTTCTTTAAAGGGTATAATATTATGATTAATGAGCAAGTTTTTAGTGACGAGAGTTATTTTTAATGATTGATTCAGATGAGTAGCTGTGCAGAAATCATGAAATCGTCCCCATCTTCAGCTGTATCATTCGCTTACACAGAGAGCTCATCAGCAGTGTGCTGAATCATCCTACTCTCTTTTCACCATTCATCTCTACTTGTACACACCATGCATTTCCTGTTTAACAAGGCCATTTCCTTCAAACGCATCTTTCACTACTATGTAACGAGTGGTCTTACTCTAAATACTCTTCTCACCATCCTATTTTCCTCTATTTAATCCGTGCGAGTAAACCCTCTTAAGATCTGCATACACACACACACACACACACACACACACACACACACACACACACATATATATATATATATATATATATATATATATATATATATATATATATATATATATATATATATATATATATATATATATATATATATATATATATATATATATATATATATATATATATATATATATATATTTCTTTTGTGTATCCAAGTGTTTAGTTCTTTTATGCCTGTGGATATATATTATAGAGAAAAATAAAAAAAAAAATTTAACACGCTTTTATTAATATGCACTAAAAAGTAGTGAAAAATTCATTTTTTTTCAGACACCAGGATTTTCGTATAATTAATCATATCTACAAAAATAAAAGCGCGGAAGCCAAACATGGAAGGAAATGCTGCATTAAAGAATTTTTTTTTTTTTCTGTAACATTTCCTTCTATGTCTGGCGTCCACGCTTTTATTTTTGTAGACATGATTAATTGCAAGAAAATCCTGGTGTATCTCCAAAAATTTATGTTTCTCTTTTCAGTGCATTTTAATAAAAGCGCCTTTAAAAAAATTGTATATTTTTTTCATTTTATACTTTTTAGTTTTGACAGAAATTGTAACCGATTTGTGATTGTAGCTAACGAAAGTGATATCCTGCCCAGCCAAAGAAGGTTTGAAAAACCCTAAGAGTTATCTATGGAGTCCAAAAAGTTTGGAAAAATTCGAGGAGTTTCATACAAATCCTGAGATCCTGGGACAGGTCACTGTAGGGCCACTAAAGGTCACTTCTGACCTACAGATCATGTAAGGTTGTATTGTCACTGGGATTAGGTAACCATGCAAAATTTCAAGTCCATCGGACGAAGGGAACAGGTCGAAAATCGAGTTACAAGATTTGACCAAGACAAACTAACCATCAGACAAAAAAACAAGCTAAATAAGTGTGAAAAAATACAGAATTATTTTTCTGGGAAGGATGTTTACAAGACCTCTCTTTATGCCAGAATTCTAGCTGAGAATTCGAAAGTTTCTGATAAATCGTCAACTCTCAGAGAATAACCACTGAAGAGAGAGAATAAGAGAGGATGCTCATAAAATGTTGAATTTCATAATCGGAAGCAAACCTTAGCATAATAAAAATTACAAAATTGACCGTAACAGAAGTTTCTGGTGCCGAAAGTTTAATGCAATTCCTGCATTCCCAAATCTAAGGCACTTCCTCCCAGTAACATTTGCAAAGACTTCTTGCGTAGTTTTATTCAACTCCCATCTCTAGAGGAAATGCTTGTCTCAGGCAATCATTTGAAATATATACATACATACATACATACATACATACATACATACATACATACATATATATATATATATATATATATATATATATATATATATATATATATATATATATATATATATATATATATATATATATATATATATATATATATATATATAGGCACGGATTCACAGTTGTAAAGACAATTGATACATAATTATGAACACTGTGATTCGACTTACAATACCTAACCTTGATTGTAGCTCTAGTTATTCTAACTGGTAAAATAAACTTCACTAAATTAATGATTAATACCGATAGAAATACCTGCTGGTTGAATGCAAGAAAAGTCGAAACTGGATAAAAACGTTGGTCTAAAGACTCCACCTTAGAACAATGTTCCCTGCCTGACCGGTAATAGTTATGATGATATGACATTTGAATCCATTTATCGTTTGGCAGTAAAACCTATCAGACTCTCAATATAGCAAGTTGTAACAGTCGGCACGTATTCATAATTGTAAATATGATATTTTATACCTAACATGAACACACTATACTATGTATAAATCTAATCTAAACCAAAGCAGACGTATCTATCACCGAATAACTCTCTCTATCTATTAACCAAAATATGCAACGTAATATTAAAGTCTCATCTACAACTAGCTTTGCCTCACAGCACTGTATAATGATAGTATAAAAATCTTCCCGTGTGTAAGCAGACAGGAATTTACGTTCTTATTCCGCTACAGATATTTCCTAACGTAATCTATAAAAGATTATGCCTATTGTAACAGTCTAACAGGGTCTGTAATTTCTGATGCAGCTATAAGATCCTTTCTTGACCCCTAACACACCTTTGAAATGCCCTTCAGTTGAACGCGTATTTCCAGCAGTGAAAAATATTCAGCCACCTCCCTTTGCTCTTTCCCTAACACTACTTTGTTAATAAGAGAAAATTTGCTAAATTGTATGCGTACACTCTACCTGAACGTAATCACCTATGTCGTCGCAAAAAGGAAATCACCGAAATTAAAACACTTCAAATAAATATTTGAAAAACTATGAACTATAAAACCCTTCTACTTATCTTGTATAAGGAGTAAAATGCGTTGAAGGACACGAGGCGGCGGAAGTTGCAGAGTCGTCAGCCAAACTTCGAAAACCTTGCATTGTCGCGTCGGTCCAGGCGAAGACCACTAAATCAGCAACAGCTCTGCGCTGCAGGCGAAGGTCATCCAACATCTTCGTTGATTTATTATTTTGTGCATAGGTAGAAAACTCTCGGCAGACGTCTCATCTTGGAGAGGAAATTTTCTATACCATGGCTGGTAGTTGAAGAGACCGTCGAAGAGAAGTAACTTGTTCGAAGTTGCCCATCCTGATTTTCTTCTTCCCGTCTCTCGTCGGCGTTGAAATGGGCTCTGACTCTTATGTTTCTGAGTTCTGCCACCAGTGCATGAGGGTATTTGACCACCGACGAGTTTCTTAAAAAAAAAAAAAAAAAAAAAAAAAAAAAAAAAAAAAAAAAAAAAAAAAAAACATTCAATCATAAAAAAGTTCAAAACATGGTATAAAGGTGGGTGCTATAATATCTACGGAAAATTAACCACTACTATAACTCAACGAACCAGTGGTAAAATAAAATTGCCTATGATTGTGAGACAGGGAGCCCAGCTTACAACAGACAAGGAAGAGGATCCATACACGAAATCCTGTTTGTAAGGTTACATAGTTGAGGAAATACTTGAACACTGTTGTCGAGATCGCGTTTTCTCCTCACAAAAATTAGGAAAAGCCCCCCTCCACCTCTCTTTCTCTCTCTGTCATGACTCTTGCTAGTATTTTCTAACAGATTTTAGAACAATTTTGGGTCCACCATCAGCATACATTATTGAACGAGCATATATCATAAGCTCAGAGCAGTCTAATATTTTAACGCTCACCCTGTTATGCATATAAAAAATCCTGATTCCACAAGGCTCCAACTCTCGACCTCCATGCACATCCACTGTATCTAAGAGTGGCGTTAAAAATGTACTTCCCTTATATCATAATGATAAAACCTAATATATGTCAAGCAAAATAATAGATGCTCTTGGCTTCCCACAGATACAATGACGAAGACATCAGCAGGATATGAGAGCTGGTGCCTTTTAACGTCACCTCACTAAGTAGAAGAGGCGTTGATGATGCCTGTCTTCTCGGATGTGAAAAGGAACATGGGGCTAGCAACCCCATCCTTAGAGACTTTCTGGTAACAGGAAGGCTCAAAATTTTTGGCACCAATCCCTGTAAAGGTGAAATAGATATGTGGTGGAATGCACACACACATATATGTGTGTGTGAGTGTGTGCGTTTGTGTGCGTGTGTGTGAGCGAGGGAGCGTTGTTATTTTCAGGTATTCAAGTCAACAAACTATTATTATAGTTATGCTCTATTTTTTGCAGTTAACTCTTATGTAGGAAGGGGTAGCAGCTTCATACTTTCAAAATACTATGCCAAGAGGTAAAAAAATAATAGATTTCCGCGAAGTTGTCAACAGGTGGGGAGGGATTGTGATTACAGCATATAATAGACTAGAATACAGAAGCATTTCAACAGATATTCAGCTCATCTGAGATACAAATGACTGATAATACAAAGACTTTCTCTGATCTCCCAGGACTCCTGATGGATTTTCCTTTCATACAATTACAGTCTGAAAGTTGTGTCTCTGATCTTCTATGAGGAAGGCAAGCTAGTCAGTTTCTAACCATGACTTAGGTATCTCAGCGTGATCCAGAAACTATTTAAAGAGGTACATTTTATCACAGTAACAGCATTTGAACAGCAAACTCTGCTGGCTGGATCACCCTTTGCCTTTTCCTCCTTCAGAATACTTTATGTATCTTACGGGTATAAATTTTCTCATTCAAATAATTTCACTATCCGTACGTTTTCCTGCATCAAAATCAATTGCAACGAAATTGCCTCAGTATGGCTTGGGAAAATGATAATTTCCCAGGAATTACGTCTTTTGTAAACTTTTAGAAAAATCGTCATTTTTTTACTTATCAAACAAATCACAACCTTTCCACCACCTAGTTTCATATACGTAGAGGATTATATTAAAATTCAGACATTTATAATAAATTTCAAGCTGGGAAACAGCATCTTCATATTTCAGCAATTTTTAAGTTAAGACGGGTTTATCAGTGCATTGCTATAGCCACTGCCTTACCCTGAAAACTTACCGGCCCAGTGAGCCCGATCTATTGACGGTAGGTTGCCCAGGCACGATCATTAAATCTTCAGATTCGTTGAAGGCAGTTATATTCTCTTCTGTACAATATTTCAACCATTCTTGTTCTTAATGTTCACAATACTACTGCCTTTGCCTAATGCATTATTCATTACACCTCATATATTGCAGCTCCTCTGAAAATATTGCACTTAATGTTGAATGATCTCTGTGCGTATGAATCTTTGAAATATTTAAAGACAAGTTATGTTTGCATCATTGATGGGACTTTTTTATTCCAATCACGTGAAAATCTGGGCCATTTTTTTTTTTTCGCTGACCACTGTCATAGATTCAATTCAGCCAGACCGTCTGTTCCGAAGGTAGCTTAAAATCTTGGCTGAAGTCTGACCATTGAAGCCGAACTTCTTACATAAATAGACGTTAGATCCGGGAAAAAGTTTCCATGGATTGGTTCTCTCTTCTTTCAACTTTTTTGTGCTTAACGTAACGGGTGGTTCTAAATTTCATCGAACTACAAAGAAAGGTATAATGTCAGAGATACAAATAAACCATTATTTAAAAATATTTTTCCTATCATTTATATCATTTGAAGGCACATCCTTGCTGTAGAATACTATTACCTGAAACAACTTTCAATTCATTATTATGTTGTTTCCGTAATATATCTACATCCTAACGGAAAGACTCTATAAAAAGTTTATGTAAAGCCTAACGGACTGGCAGTGTAAAATATATTGAGTAGCCTAGTTCATCTTTATTTCTAATACAAAAAAAAAAAAAAAAAAAATTGCATTTTATGCTGTATATCAGGTCCACAATAATATTCAGTGGTGAATTATCGTTGATTTTATAAAAACGCTACAAGAGCTTTCGAACCTGCCCTGGGTTCATCTTCAGTCTCACTAAAATCATTGACACAAAAAGTAAATATGTAAGCTCCAGTTTTAAGGATGGAACCAAATGGCGACCTCGACGATGTGTTTATCTAAGGGACGAGGCGACAAGCAGGTCGGTCAAGTTACTCTCCAACTGGGTGATTGCTTCTCCTCTTCTATTTCGCGTGGCTGTCCTTCTTGATCTCCTCACTTGTTGCTGTTGTTCTGCATGTAATTCAACGTTAGCGTTGACATTCTCGGAATACCGGCTGTTATAAGGTGTCTGCGGGGTGATGTCAGGGATAACGCAGAATCAGACGAAGGAAAGACGAAGCCTGTCCTAACATTAAAACCTTCAATGAATATTTTGATTACATGGAAGTTAACGAGTGGGTCCTCGTTAACGAGCGACTTGTTCCCCTTAAATGATTCTCCTATATTATATATGGCGACGCCCCCGACTAATCTTCCGTTGTTACTTTTGTGAATGATGTTAGCTCTATTCCAGTCTGGTCTATGATCGTCATTGAATGCGTGGGTAACTGTTGCACTATTTCGAGGAAGTGATGAGAAAGCCCGTCTATGTTCCCCTAATGTGTTTCTAACCCTCTACCGCTTTCTCCGAAATATTTACCTTTGCAGTCTTTACATGGTATTTCGTATACTCCTGGTACTATGGGGTTATTATGATTGTTGTTGTTTTATTAGGTTATTTCTTATCGTGTTGGTATATTTTAAAACAATTTCAGCAGTGTCCTGGCTATATTCACATATCTACATATGTCAACTGTGTTAGGGTTAAAAGGTAAGGTTAAAAATCTTTTCGGTTTTCTTCTATTGTGATTATCCTTAGGGCAATAATAAGTCTTCCGGGCACGTGAGATAGCCTTTTCAAAGAAGTGGGGGAGGGAGGACACCTAAGGCTTCTGAACGTTGCCTTAATGTGATGTATTTCGTCATTACCATTTTCTGGATCACAAATCTTGAAGGTTCGTAATGCGAAGTCCATTATTACATTACTTTTGATATTATTATCATGAAAAGAATAGAAATGTATATAGCTTTCAGAGTTGATTGTCTTCCCATATACTGTGAATTTTAACTTTTGTGTACTCTAGTATCTGAAGAATAATACGTCTAAGAAAGGCAACTTGGAGTCAGTTTCTACCTCTAAGGTAAATTTTATTGATGATAGGATGCCATTTTCTATTTCTACTAATTATCTAAATTTCTCTATGTCCCTCCGATAATTGCGAAAATGTCATCAACATATCTGACCCACAAGAAAGGTGTGGTTCTCCTATCACGTCTGTTGAGAATATCTCTCTGTGAACGCCATACAAATATTGGCTAAAGCTGGGGATAGAGGGGAAAGCTCTTGTAATGTCTTTTTTTTATAAAATCAACAATAATTCACCACTGAATACTATTGTGGACCTAATATACAGCATATTCCGTTCTCGATCTAGAGGAGAAAGACCTAATTGCATTTTATCTTATGTTAAGCCTTTGTATTATCTAAATATTACACACAATAAATTTTCGATAAGCGTTACGACTCTGCAACTTCATGCAGGTATAACTAACTTGAAAACTTAAGGTCGACTGGCAACGAGAAATATGATTTATCACATTAGTTATTTACATCCATATCAGAAATGGGTTCTTTAATGCAGTAATATATACAGGAGTAAAAATTTTGTTCCTCTAACTAAAGGAAAATTATATATTCAGATCCCATCTGACTGCACGAAAGTTTCATAGCTATTCATCAAGCGGATGAATATGGTAAACAGAGAGAGAGAGAGAGAGAGAGAGAGAGAGAGAGAGAGAGAGAGAGAGAGAGAGAGAGATGGATGGATTCTCCACTCTTCGGGTCTAAAAAAAGCAAATGAGAATATAATGCAAAAGAGTAACAGAAAACAAACCAACACTATCTTGAACAGATCAGTCAAACATATGCTTCAGAACTGGCACAAGGCTTTAAATTATGATTGTAAATTAGGTGGAAAATGTGTTTTTAATGAAAACCAGATGGCTTTGAAGTATGACTGAATATACAGAGGGGTTAACAGTTCTTCAAGAAAGAAAATCCTTTTTTCTAACATTCGTATCTTAGTTGTATGATGTGCTGTATTGTCTCCAAAGTAAATTTATTTTAATGAGTCTCTCTTACACATTATTATTAAAATACCCAATAATAAATTTTAATATGTAACAAAAATATTGTGATACACCTGAATGCTCCTACAATCATTGTCCAGATGATAGTATCTAAAAGCATGAAAAAGACCTCATCAATAGAAAAGTGAGAAATTTTGTACCTTATCTATAACTAAGAACTGGGGCTCTCAGCTTCTCTATAAATATTCAACAGGTCCAGTGTGATGTCATTTCTGTTAATAAGAAATAATGTTATCTTCTGTGAGTAAGAGCAACCCATGCTATGAGTAAAGATGACTACATATCATAAGCATAGCTAAGCAAGCCATACAACCACAACTCTTCAAAGATGTCATCAGTACCTCAAAGATGAATGTGACGATGGCCAGTTCTTTCAAGAAAATTACTCCTGAAACTAAAGCAGCAACATTTACTCTGAGTAGTAAAGTTATTCACAGGAAGACAGGGTTTTACTGTCTTATCATAGTAGTTGCTTTAATTTCTCTGTCAGACCAAATAATCAATGAACTTTCATTCTTCAAATTCACACTTTCAACGTATACAGCATCAGTAACAACAGTTGTGGGGTGCATGTACAAGAATGGAGATAGAATATTAATCCTTTGATACTAAGATGTGTTATACGCAATGCAATAAGTAAAAAAAAAAAACTGTTTTATCAATTGTACCTAAATGTTACAACAATGATTTGTGTGAGATAACAAGACGCTTTTTGTAAGAATATGACTTACAGTATAGGCCTAGGGCTAGACTCCATTTGGTAGATCTGTGGATTTCAAAGGAGCACTAGTATTTGCTGGGGTCAAGGAAATGAGCGTGTTGTTATAACATTATCCCTGAAAAAATGGAAGGCCATACCCCACTATAAACCCCCTTCCAGGAGAGAAAGCAATAACCACGTACACAGAATATATATCTTCATTGCTTTATACTGTGAGTATTTTATTACAACAAAGTAGTGGATTTTTTTTAACTAGTAACTAAAGTTCAGTTCCTCTTTTTTTATTTTATTTCTTTCCTTCCTTGTATACATTATGATAAAGGAATTATTTTCAGCCTTAAAATTATACAAATACCAGTATCTTTCGAGTAAGTTGACATAGACCAATCTAGGGAAATTAATCTGAGCAAAAGCTAGGTCGAAAATCATTAGCTTTGATAACCTTGATTAACGAGAAATGGTAAGACTCTGGAATATATATCATTTTGTGGAGGCTCAGGTGAAGTAGAGTGGACAACAATAAATAAAGGCTAATTAGAAATGCCAAAGACAATTACCGTAATAAACTCTTTCTCATACCCTTTCTCTGATTCCCCATAGAGAGAGAAAAAGCTTTACTGACCTAACTTCTAGGCCAATCAGTAGTCATATTTTAGCATGACCTACTATTCCACCCACATCTTATGATGACCCTTTGGACAAAGTAACGTAAGTGCATGCACTAGATGTTTATTTGTCCATAGTGTATGAAGTACCATCGAGGTAAGGAAGATTATCTCATGCAAAAGCTCTTCCACTTTTTACCTGTAAGGTGGGTAGTAGTGACATTTGTATTTTCATTGAAGTTAGTCGTTCTTCGAGAACTACTGTTTGAAAAGTATTCATTTTTGTGTATAAACACCGATATGCATAGATCCTATCAGATCCACCTCTTGTTAAAACTGACATAGAATCAAGACTACTCTCTTAAAACTCAATTGCATAAAATATTGAATTGGCTGACATAATGGTGACCAATATTCATGTTTATGCATATGTAAATTTATGAATTATCGTCAGAAATCTTCCCTTAAAAAGGCGATTCTATTTTACATAAAATCATTTAACTCAGCTGACATAACATTTCCAAAACCAGACTTTATCCACGACACTACTGACCAGTTATAAGTCAAATCCCAAGCCCCACGTATGCATTGAATAAAAACTACACCAGCTCCTAACACAGTTTCCCAAGGCACTTTAGCCTTT
>JANJGK010004662.1:12500-58247 GCA_039081455.1 Macrobrachium rosenbergii | reverse complement strand
CCGACATCTTTTAGTTCAACCACCAGCTATGGAGGACAATAAAGTCCAGTTCCCATAATGAAGAAAACCTAGCGAAAAATGAACCACTGTCTACTGTCCTCTACTCCCCTGCAACATTCCATCCTCGACCCCCCCCCACCCCATCACCTTCCTCCTCAGATTAACTTGTAAAGCAAAATCATTAAGTTCACCTAAAGCAAATTTTGCTTATATGCCGTCAGCCTCAGCAATGGCCTTCCTCTCTAACCCTTCGTTGCCTAATGCCATATCATTTTTTTCCTTGAAGTACCTTAGTGTAATGACAGCAGCTATACTGACCTCGACGCTCATTCCCAAAAACTTATATGCCAGTGCTTCAATAGCAACTACGCTCACAGTGCTGCCATTTTAAAGGGTGAACGAAAAGGGAGAGAGAGAGAGAGAGAGAGAGAGAGAGAGAGAGAGAGAGAGAGAGAGAGAGAGAGAGAGAGAGAGAGAGAGTTGTTCTTCCACCATCATCAGGTCAGCTGCTGCCATGAGGGACTTGCAACCGCAGCAAAAAAGCGAGATTCTGTCGATCGAGTGACATCCTGACCTGACCTGACCTGCCATCACTAAGGCCTCAATACAAAGTTGTCGTGATTGATTTCAAGAAATATCTGTCGTCACCAGAACCCAACAGGCCTTAAGGATTATTTCACTGGGCACGCAAGTGATTGCCAGTGTTTCAAAGTTTCCGTCCAAATCCAAGCGAAGGGATCATATCCGCTGTACAGTGACTGAAATCAACGCGAAAAACTTCCCACTCAGTCTCGAGAGAAGGGAGTGGCAGAGGGCGCTTCTGCTTCGGAATCAGTCACCAAACTGCGAGACAACAACAATACAACAGTTCGCCTTGGCAGTCAGTATCACACCGCAAAGCCTCCTCCTCCTCCTCCTCCTCCTCCTCAGATAGACAGTTACCCATTGTTCATGGGACTTTCAGCGTCACTGTTTGGACCCTCCACGCCAATTTTGCCAATACGAAATGAAATACAAATATAAACAAGTAACAATTGAGCCGAGGTTTCTTCGGCGCAATAGAGTTTTCTGTACAGCGTATAATTATCAAGGCCACCGAAAATAGATCTCTCTTTCGGTGGTCTCGGTATAATGTTGTACGAGCGCGGCCCATGAAACTTTAACCAAGGCCCGGTAGTGGTCTGCCCTATATCGTTGCCTGAAGTATGATTATGGCTAACTTTAACCTTAAATAAAATAGAAACAACTGAGGAGGCTAGAGGGCTGCAATTTGGTATGTTTGATGACTGGAGAGAGAGAGAGAGAGAGAGAGAGAGAGAGAGAGAGAGAGAGAGAGAGAGAGAGAGTTTTCAGTTTTAATATTATACGTTCTATAAAAAGGGCCCCCAACCCCGGAAGCGTCAACAGAGCATCATCATATTCGCTTGAAACCTTAATTTATTTAATATTAGCAGCAGTGGCGGCAGTCGTGTCATCGTGAACTGCCACGAAATGGTAGGAAGCCCTTCCTTATCAGTAACATCGGCCACCACCGCAACTTACAAATCGCAGCAACGACACAAAATTCAGTCGATCAGATCACTCCATCCCATGCAGACGGACACAGCAGCCACACTTACTTGCAGTCTGGTTTCTATATTCCGCTTTTCTCTAAGTCACAGAATATTCCTTCAAGCAAGGGCTCTCCATACAGACACCGTCAGCACAAGCAGTGGAATGACATTGCTTCCAAACTAACCTCAGTTAGAGACTAAATCCTTTTTTCCTGGTAAACGCTTTAGAGCAACACTATTCAATCGAATATGCCTGTACAATACTGACCTACTCAATCCTCGTCAAAGATAATATATACATCAGTAAATGTTACGTTCACCTTTTTTCGACAGAGTACCCTCAGTAATTACCATACATAATGCTATTGATATCCAGCTGTTTACGTGACTGAATTTTCCCAGAGCTTCAAAGGATTTCACGCAACACTGAAATCTCCAGCCTCCGCCTGACTCCAGCAGAAGAAGAAGAATCTGACTGACTGACCAACTCTCTCTTCTCTTCTCTTCACCTCCCCCACTGGGCCGGAACCAAGCACTTCCGGTTGCCTGTCCCGTCACTAACAACAAACTGGGAAGGGAACTTCTCTGGCAGATGGTCTTACTTCTTACGTTAATGAAAATCCTTATATATATATATATATATATATATATATATATATATATATATATATATATATATATATATATATATATATATATATATATATATATATATATATATATATATATATATACATATATGGCCGAATAAAATGAAACTGAAGTACACATAAGATCGTATATAATCTGTCCCAAAACAACGGTTCACGTTTTGACAAACCTGAAAGTGTTCTTTTTATTTTTTTTAAGGTTTTAACTATAAGAGAGAGAGAGAGAGAGAGAGAGAGAGAGAGAGAGAGAGAGAGAGAGAGAGAGAGAGAGAGAGAGAGAGATATGAACGCTAAATAAATCTTGACCTAATCTTGGTTAGAACCGAGCGAATCCCGAATTTTTACTTGAAATCTCCAGGGAATGAAACAAGAGGTTTGAGGGGTGGGGGCGTGGCAGAGGCTTCAAGACGCCAAACTCGCCAACGGCTGCTGGGCAATCACTGGGAGAGCAGCAGCATTCTCTCCATTTCCGATAAAGGATCCAGAGCTGCACTCATGCAATGAAGCCTGTCTTTAACGCGTGCTTGCGCTCGCGTGTGCCTGTGTAAATTTCCCAGCAACTGTCACCAAAGTCCGCGGGTCCTACCCACAGAGAAATTGGTGCAAAATTCGACCTTTCAGACAAGTGTCCCTTTGTGCTTTTGACGACCAGGTTTGAAAATGGTTGTATGGTTACAAAACCCTCAAACCGTTCAGTTAGAATCTGTCCAGAGCCTGGATTCATTGCCACCCCTTTCAATGAAGAAAGATATGAGAAGTGAAAGAGAGTGGGGTCTCACTAGCAGCCACCGTCCACCACTCGGTAAGCAGGCAACTGACCCGTGGTCACGGCTGTTCCCCCAAATTAAGCAGAAAGTTGCAAATGCATGATGATCATTCAACAGGTACTCAAGTAATTTGTCACATCAATTATGGAGCTATGGATGAATTAAGTTACATATCGGCGATTTTGATTCAGCAAGCACTTGGCCGTTGAACACCAATGTTACCCTAACTTTCGTGGATTTTTAGACACTTACAATGGCACCGAAGGGCCGTGTCATCTCAGATCTTGCTCTCAGATTTCCATCAACTGAATTTTGTTTTACACTGTACGGTAATGATTTGACACTGCACCGATCTTGCTTTTCAATTCAGGGATTAATAGCACCACGATTCGCTATAGTTGGCTCTGTCCCACATGACCTAAGATAGGAAAGGTCTGCCTGACATCGTCTGTGCTGGTTGCAAGAGCCCTGACACACACATCAGTCCTCTTTCTCCCTTCAGTACCTTAGCACACTTACCACAGCAGTTCTGGCAGGGGCCCCAAGCCACAAATACGTTGAAGGTCCTCAGAATCTTCGCAGAAATTTGCTAAGTAAATTTCTCAAGAAGTGTACGACGGCCTTCCACCTTCAGACTTGAAGACCTCCAGAAATCTTTGCAAAAGTTCCAAAATTCTCAAGTCCGTGGCCACAACACAACACAACACAACACAACACCCCTTTCCTTAACATTTTCCAATGGTTATCACCCAAGAATGTAAGATAAGCTAACCTGAAGTCCTCATTTGCATTTCGCACGCTCTTGTTTATCATTAACACATTCCGTCTTCATATTTAGAAGGAATTGCTTTGGCCAGGCAAGCACCACCTTCGTGTTTAGACCTACACCGAGAATCCCACTGTGAGGGAAGGAATTGCTGTGGCCAATCAGAGGCCTCCACTATACACAGGGTTTCTACCGCCCTCTCTCATTGGCTGAAAGCTCAGGTTTTTGGCAAAGCGTCTTCGTAAGCGATCTCCAATTGGATGATTTTCACAAGGTGTTTCTATGGGGACCGTTCTCCTTTGATGTCTAGCATATGTATGGATAGTTTATGAACATACATGAAAAGCAAAAGGCCAGCTAATAAGTGAATCATTGCAGAAAGGGGAAACAGAATGACAAGGAACAAGATAAAAATCTCATTGGAAAACCCCAATCCAGCTATTTCCCAAATATGCACACAAAATGTACACACGTGTATTGCAATTTGATTGTGCTTCTGTGTCTATAAACGCCTATGCTCGCGTGCAGTTACACGTATTAACACAGTTATGCACACACACTAACACACACACACACATATACATACTTGTATGTTAAATGAGATGGGGACAAAAGGTCGCTTCTTGTTTTCCACCAGGAAATTCCAACACGAAACCAGCAGATTTGCGAGAGAGAGAGAGAGAGAGAGAGAGAGAGAGAGAGAGAGAGAGAGAGAGAGAGAGAGAGAGAGAGAGAGAGAGAGAGAGAGAGAGAATATTTCATTTAATAATCACAAACCATGAGTTGTGTAATGGCAAACAGGCAGATGAAGCTGCCAGCTACAAGCACAATGATCGTGTACAGATGAATGTTGCAAGGGCGCAATTTACATTGAAGGTCAGTGGGGTCCAGCAGGGTGGTACCTACAGTATACCCTCCTCCATGGACCCCGAGCCGCCTTATAGTTTAGGTCAAACATTTACCCTTAATAATAATAATAATAATAATAATAATAATAATAATAATAATAATAATAATAATAATACAAACATCTGACACCTTTTAGGCCCAGAGGCTACGAGCAGACTAATATGAGGCCCAATGCTCCACTGATCATAGAAAACCATTTCTTCGACTTATTTGAAATCACTTAAAAGGCGTCTTACAATAAAAATGGCTTCTCCTCTAGATTTCACATCGCACACATTGCAGGAGGAGGAGGAGGAGGAGTTAAGGGTTCCACCTCAACTCTCTCCTCCTCCTCCCGCTCCTCCTACAGCGTGGATTGCCTCCGTCTTTCCCGGAGAGAAGGACGCCCCCCCCCCCTCCCCCTTACAGAGCAACTTGCCAGAGCGCTAACCGGGAACTTTGTCCTTTTATTATTATTATTATTATTATTATTATTATTATTATTATTATTATTATTATTATTATTATTATTATTATTAAGGGTAACTGTTTGACCTAAACTATAAGGCGGCTCGATTTCGAACCTCGATTTTCGGACCTCCAAGCTCGAACCTCGAACTTCGAACCTCGAATTTCGAGTACTGATTTCGGATCCCGATTTTCGAACGCAGAATTTCGAATCTCGAGTTTCGAATCTCGTATTTCGAATCTCGTATTTCGAACCCGATTTTCGGACCTCGAATTTCGAACCATGAAGCCCGCACCTCGAATTTCGAACCCCTGATATCAAATCCGGATTTCCGGGCAGTATTACTGACAATCATCCCATCACTGGTGTCCAGTTTCTCTCTTCATGACACAGCGGGAAAAATGCCTAACTATCATTCAGTAATGTCTACTGCAACTGACACTAATTATTATTATTACCAATTTCCGATATTAAATAAGACCCTGAAATTATCTTCCAGTTCAGAATCTGCTCACGACTGACATATTCTGACAGAATGGTGTCATTTCCCTCATAAAATACAGCAGATATTTTGGTGCTGCCACAGTAGGCGGCTACCTACGTGTTCCTACGCTGCTTCGCCGTGTTCAGTACCAGCCCCTCGGGGATCACATTTGATCCCCAAGGGGCTAGCACTGAACAAGGCGAAACACATTAATTGATCCCTTATGTAGAAAATGAAAAATAAATATATAAAAGTGGAACTATTTTATTAAATGAACAACATTAAGTATTACTACGCTTCACTTTAGTATTCAGCCTACTACAGTAGCACCGATATTTTTAATATCAGTTGCGTCAAGATTTTGCAGCATTTATTTCAGCTTCTTAATGTATTGGAGTGAAATTTCTTTTATATAACATTTGGCATACCTCCATTAATGATAAATAACTGACTCGACCAATCATTAACATTCTCATAAGGTGAAATGGTTTCCTTCAGAAGGGCAAGCAGCCCAGTGAGGAAAACGAACAGCTTCGGCAGAGTCAGATTCCCTCACTTTTCATTACATTTCCAGACTAAGTCTGGCCGAAAAAATGTGCAGACATAAGGCCACATGCAAGTTGGGTACTTGAGAAAATTGATGTCATTTTTTTTCAGACGTCAGTATCTCTAGCTAATTAAGAAAAATTGTCACCATTAATTTCATAGCTCATAGCCTGTATCTAAGCGTTTTTCCAGTTAAAACTCAGACCATGCAGACGTATTCTCATACCAGACCTATTTCAAGGTGTTTCTCAAATTAATGGAAACCAATATTACTGTACTGACAATTTCAAATGAAGTCACCTAAGAAAGAGATCAGTAACTTTTGAATGCCTCTCAATATACCCTCATCAATGACATACTAAAATCTTATGTAATCACTCCTGGCCATTAAGCAAATCAGTATGGCAGAGATCGCTCTCTGTCCTTTTAACAAAGCAATTGATTTGACATGATGCAAACGTCGATGTAGAAGTAAAACCATCTAATTAACGGGTGAAGACACTTAAAGAGTATCTAATTTCTGTCAAAATTTAATTAAGAAAAAAGGTCACAAACCTCCTATCATTAGTGTTGAAAATTTTTCATGACTTCAACATTGAAAAGACTCTGAAACTAAGTTAGAGAGAGAGAGAGAGAGAGAGAGAGAGAGAGAGAGAGAGAGAGAGAGAGAGAGAGAGAGAGAGAGAGAGAGAGAGAGAGAAACGATATAACAGAGGCTTCGAGCTGTCAAACTTGTCAACAGCTGATTTAAGATAGATCGGGAAGCTTTCTCTTCGTTTCTGATAAAAGAGACGGAGGAGCTGTGCGAATGCAAAAGGGGTGCGTCTAACATGCGCTCTCACGCGCGTGCGCACGTGTGTAAACTTACCACTCTCATCACCTCCTAGCATCCATAGATCCTATCCCCGGAGAAACTGGGGCAAAAACGGATACGAGATATTGCTATTATCATTCAGAAGATGAAGAAGAACCCTGCTCATATGGAACAAGAAGCCCACCAAAGGGGACACTGACCCGAAATTGAAGCTTCCAGAGAATATGTTGTCCTTTTGTGCTTTTGATGGCCACATTTGATAAGCGTCATAATATTACTACAAAGACCTCAATTTAATCAGTTAAAAAACTGTCTCGAAACTGAATTAATGGCCATACCTTTAAATGATTTGATAAATATAAGTTGGGTCTCACTAAAAGCTATCATCTACCATTCAGCAACAAAGCAGTTCACGTGTGATCACGGTTGTTCCCTTAATTCAAACAGTATGTTGCAGAATCTTGATGCTGATTCAACAAGTATTCCAGTAATTAGCACCTTGCTACACTTACAATAAAGGCTCTGCTTGGACACCCCAGCGCAAATACGTTCAAGAGTCTTAGAACGGTCACAGAAATTTGGAAGGACACGTTTTGAGTGAGGAGCATGTATACACTGGCCTTCCAGCTTAGACGAACTTCCCAGTCCACAAACATTTCTCGGAAAGTTAAGAGTTGAGATTCTGCGACCACTATACTCCTCTTAGTGGACATTTTGAAGCTAGCTAGTGATTATTCGACCCTACAAAGCCTACAACATCAACAATATCCCTCAGTAAAGAAAGAAAAACTACCTTGAAAGGCCTTCTTCATCTCGTGAGTTTGTTGCAAAAACGTTCACTTCTCTTCACGTTTAGAACTGCACTGAGTCTTCCAAAATAAGGACAGGAATTGCTTTGACCAATCAGAGGCCTACACCATAAACAATGTTTCTAACGCCTCCTTTTATTGGCTGAAATCTTTGGGTTTTGATAAAGCATCTTCGTAGACGATTCCTTATTGGCTGGTGAGACGAACACCCATTTTCAGAAATTTCTATGAAGATTATTATTATCTCCAGTATTAAGTAAAAAAGGTTATTAACAGGTAAATAAATGGATATAGACACGCAAATTAAATAACTGGGAATCCTCATAAAAATTCAATATAATAAATGATTAGAATATGTAAATATTCAGCTTGTTAATCGTAAAATGGAAATTGGCCAGAAAATCTTTGTTTCAGAAGATCCAGCAAAAGATTGGATATGAAAGGCATCTGAGTTTCTGCCATTGCAATGCAGTGGTCAGCCAGTGACTGCTGGGGGTCTGATGGGGGTGAGGGCATGCCTAGGGACTTCACCTCTGGGGCATTATAAATTAATTATTATATATATCAAATTAACCCAATGCCCTTTGATGCATGTTGGGTGAAAAGTTAGGATAAGCCAAGCCTGACCAGCTGATGTGATTAACATGTGTCATTTTCTAGCATCAGGTTTAATACATATTTATTTATTTATTTGTTAATTTATCAGTTTTACTAATAACTGTTCTCCACTTTCTGTATTTCCCTTTTACCTTCTTTTACTTCTTTCGAATGAACACTATAATATTCTTTGAGAGCTTTAATTCTAAGTCAATGGCCCCTGTGGGCTAGTTCCATATGAATAAGGTTCATCTTCTGAATAATAATAATAATGGTTAGCTATAGAAATCTCGTCTGCCTCGCTTTTAAATTTCATAAATCAACTAAAATCATTATAAATTTAAAGATATTTATATCATTATATGACGAAAGGCATTAATAGTAATATAAAGAAGATTTATGCTTGCTAGTGATACTAAATAAAAGGTATTACTTGTTAGTAATGGCAAATATAAGATATTTTTTATTAAGTAAAGTTTGCTCAAGATCGAACACTAAAGACATCTATTGACTGCTATGACAATCTTTGGATGAAGTTTGGTTGTTTGAAGACGAAACTATTATATATTCATTTAGCGAGACCATGAATAAATCCTTTATCAATATATATGATAACTATTATGGTAAGAAGTAACACCATTTCTAAAATTGATCCTTAATTAGGGGACATTTTGAAGAACGTGAAAAGTTTTCAGAAGGGACGAAGTTAGTTTTGGTAACAAACAAAATCTGCTCCTTGTCCGGAGAGGAAGCAGGATTACCAACATTAATAGAGGCTTCAACATGCAATTCAGGGCCAATGACGAACTATTCTTTACGAAAATCAAGGAGCGAAAGATGGTCAACGATTCTCGTAAGGAATACTTCGTCATTTTCAATCCAAAAATTAGCAAATAATGTGAAATAAGTAAGAAAGCTCTCTCGTTTAAAAGTCTAAAAAGTTGGCGTTCATGACACACCAAGGACTAATCGTGAATCCTTTAAATTATATTTTGATCGAAATTTTGCCAATTTGGAGATATATTCAATCAAAATAATTGTTTCTGGTTGAAAGTATGTTTCAAGTTTGCTAAAATTCGTGGAAATTCGAAATTTGAAGTTGAAATATGTCGAAATTTGTAACTCAGAATTACCAACCTTAAAACTCCTGGATACGATAGGAAATCGAGAAGCAACCCTGGGGATACGAATAATATAAATAGAATGATATATATCAAAAACAGATGTAATTTCCATCAATTTGTATGAGAATTATACCCAATTTCTCCCGGCAAAAAAGTTAAAAGTACATTTGCACTTGGTAATCCTGTTACCCATATCAGTATCACTATCATTTTAAGCATTTCCTGACCTTTTTATTGTACTTTTTCTTTATATGATATTAATACAGAGGATATTCTGACTTCATTACAGTTCTAGGAGAGAATTCAGTCTTTATAACCTTGTGGAAGGTTATGAGAAACTTGAAGGACAAATATCTTTCTTTTAGGATATCAGCTATGTAAAATCTCTTATATACTGACCATTATCTTCAAGACGAAATACGTTAATGTACGGAAATTTGTACCTTTATAAAATGCATCATCGAAGGAGGTATTTGAACGTACCCAGTGATGGTTTTCTGGACTCATTTAGTCTGGAGAAAACTTAAAAGGAATCCCAGTGCTGACACCCTGTAGCTACACCCTGTAGCCCTGTGGCCAGCCATACAAACCCTTGAAAAAATTAAAAGTGCGAACCAAAAGAAAAATATCATTTATGTGAGATTTTGCAGAGAATAAAGCTAAGAATAATAATATAAATCCCTCTCTCTATAAAGTACCCCTAGTTTTGCCATAATTTAGACTATAATAATATGAGGAATAATCATATTTTGTTGGCAATTCTATCTTTTTGCCGGCTGACAGTCCCGGGCAGTGTATGTATTACCAGAACCCAATTCGTGAATTCCCTCATACATTTTCATGCATTTGGCTTCAAACACTTCTTTGCTAGGCATCAAGATGCATAAATAACTGAATATAAATTGTATTTTTGAATTCAGCTATTGCAGTCACTTATTTGGCAATTTCCATCTTGCCTCACTATCAAAAGCACAACAGTTTCCTGTTTGAACACCATTTTGCTTAGGGCAATCAATAGATGGCGTCTGTAGTCCACGATTCTGAAATTAAATCCGGTCCAATCCAGTTTCGAGTGCTGCTTTTGCATACGTCACAGTCACCTGAGGCCCTTCGGTACTTGGGGGAAAACGAGGCGCCGGTGTTTTAATTGGAAAATGCTAGTTTCCGAACTATCAAATGGTCTTGTCTCGTGTGATGATGTTCGCACTTTTTTTTTTAAATGAATAATATAAATGATAATGAATATCAGACGTTTCAATGAATATATTGCGTTCGTGAAAGCTAGCTGAGATGTATGCAGATAATTTCAAGCTTGCAATGTCAGTAATTCGAGTTAGGATAGTTTTATTAATGTTTATTAGATAATCTATAATGTTTAAGGAATTTTCAGCTTTATTTTGGTAGGCATAGAATAGAGTATTGCTTACCAAATTTACCCATTTTTTTTAGTGTTCTGTTTAAGTGATATCACATCATAATACTACTACTACCACTACTTCTGATAATAATAATAATAATAATAATAATAATAATAATAATAATAATAATGATAATAATAATAATAATAATGTAAAGGCCACGATGCAAAATGATTCATCCGGGAGATGTAGAGAGCTCAGTCATTTCCCATCTTGGAGTTGCAAGATTCTTTAGACAGCTTTTGTCTAAGATGATATTTGCAATGGGTTTGTGATGCTGCTCGTTTTTCGAGATCATTTCAGACGAAAAGGAAAGCATTAGAAGAGCCGCTTTTAAAGACAATTAAACTGGTACACAGAGGTTTATTAGGCAAGAGTAATTTCATTAAAACAAAAATGTTTATTGCAGAATTTTTTATACCTGAAGGAGTTAGTTAGGTTGCAAACTTGATCGTGCATCATACGGAAAGTAGCCCCAGAGTGGCTTAAGATGTTGAGACTGGTTATTTTTTTTGACGATTTTAACTCATCTTGGCATCATTAAACTTTGCTTATATACTTCTTGTGAATATACCAGAATAAAGTACACGCATTCCGCTTTCCAGTGACACCAGAATGAGCGTCATAGCATGAATAATAACTTCACAGACAACGTACAAAGCAAAATATTGCTATTGACAACTCTGGCTCTTAGAGAGACCTTACACAGGGGAAGCATTCCAATTTCAAATAAGAAATACAGAGATAAATAATCTATAAGAGAGGTAATAAAAAAAAGCAAATTTTAAAACACTGTTTCCTTTAGTTTTGGCATAGTCTGCAATGATAGCAATTTTCAATTTCGCAATCCTGTGCATGATTAGATTTAAAATACTGCATTTTACCCAGCTGGAGGAGGAGTCTGCTAGGCCCCAGTTGCAACATATTGTAATATTGTTTTCATGAGTCAATTTTGATGCAAAATAACAATTCATTTTTTCCAGTTTTTCCATACACAAAATTCAATACATTGCCTAAACCTTGAATACGGACCCATCAAACATTTGAACATTATTATTAAATTAATAACTTTAGCAATCTGTGGAGCTTCACTGATATTCAGAGAGAGAGAGAGAGAGAGAGAGAGAGAGAGAGAGAGAGAGAGAGAGAGAGAGAGAGAGAGAGAGAGGGAGAGAGAAGAGGATATAAGTATTTTCTAATATCTGCCAACTTTCTCTGTAAACAAATTGATTGAAATTTTTATTGTGACGCATTGACTAGAATAATATATTCATTTCTGTTCATTGACGCTAGCAATGAATAAATAGATAAATAATTAAATAAATAAATACATAGATAAATAAATGAATCAATTAATAAACTAATTCCATTACTTACCTATTTATTCTCTGGGACAAAAGAATATCATCTCTTTAGCAAGATCTTCAACTGAAACTTCGAGTGGGCGCATCTATTTATGTGACCTCAATATTCAATATACTGTAAAAATGACCTTCAGTAACCATTGAGGAGATGCATAAATAAATAAACTAAATAAGGTAATGTATCAATTGGATTATACTTGTTCATAGAAAGGTTCATTGAGGAGATGCATAAAATTATCTGAGGCAATGTATCAATTGCATTATAGCCTACTTGTTCATGGAAAGGTACGAGGCAAGTAGAATGTCGATTGGAGTGGCTGTCAGTTTCTGGTGTTGAGGAAATAAATATATTTGTCTGTGGTGGAAAAATGTCGACTTTGATAACTGATTTATTTTACTGGTCCTGAAGTGAGGTTTTTAAAAAAATATATACCCAGGGTCAATAGCCTTTCATTCACCGAGTTATTTCTCCTCCTGTATTCATAATTGTATGTATGAATAACTACGTATGATTTTTTCTATTCACCTGGTTATTGAAATTGAATATATATATATATATATATATATATATATATATATATATATATATATATATATATACATATATATATATATATATATATATATATATATATATATACATATATATATATATATATATATATATATATATATATATATATATATTAATATATGCATATATATATGAATGTATGTTTATATATATACCTGTATATATATATATATATATATATATATATATATATATATATATATATATATATATGTATATATATATAGACTGTTGTCTATAACTCTACACATACAATTATCTACGAGAGTATCTTGTTGGATTAATAAAATATTTATGATAACAGCAAACTTCCATTTCAGTCTTACTTCTACCCATACGGGGGAATTGAAAAAACATCAATTTAGTTAATATTCCTGGTTTCTGTTAAGTAAGAAGGATATTCCCCAAATTATACGGACAAACATACTTCAAAGGTAAACAAACACCCTACCTGTTTGCTTGGTACAGAGAGAGAGAGAGAGAGAGAGAGAGAGAGAGAGAGAGAGAGAGAGAGAGAGAGAGAGAGAAACAAACCACTGACAACATGAAACGTCTAGACTTTGTAAAAGAAAGGTTTCCTAGTTAACTAGCAAGTGAGGTCAAGCCGTTCCTTAGGTCAGAAAAGAACACAGACCTGATTCAGGACGAGAGAAACTTATAAAAAAGGACCACTTACTTGAATGAAGCCGAAAATCAGGTTTTTTGTGGTGATCTGGAAGGGAATCAACCAGATTTCCTGAGACTGAGGCATTTTTTATGATGCTATTGCGAGATTCATCTGGTCTTGTACAGCACGGGCTCTTGCTTCTATGAGATTCCTGGGAAAATATAAAGCGTTGTCAGTGATTTGATTAACTTAATGTTTCAAGGTTATGTTAATATAGTGTTTTAATAATAGTTCTTGTGCTCCTGAACGTTAATTTTATTCTATGTAAATATTCACAACCGATATCATTGCAGTTAGTTGTGATTGGCTGTTCAGCCAGCTCTCCGATAAACCAAAGGTTGTAGTTATATATATATATATATATATATATATATATATATATATATATATATATATATATATATATATATATATATATATAATATACATATATATGTTATATACACAAATATACGTATGTAATAGGCCGATCCTGAAGCCTATAGCTTATTTAAGTCTCCGTTTTTCCCGAGATATTGTGTGATAGCGTGAGCCGACTTGCTATGCCAGCTGGTCTGTCATCTTCACATCACAAGATATTCGTTGCCCCAACAAAATTCTAAGGACTACTGGAAATGAGATACCAGGTACAAATCTAAAACCTTTATTGACAAAAACTAACGAAAATAACTTCTAAAATTACGAAGAATGAAAACGAATGATTCAACATA
This sequence comes from Macrobrachium rosenbergii, assembly GCA_039081455.1. Lineage (NCBI taxonomy): Eukaryota > Metazoa > Arthropoda > Malacostraca > Decapoda > Palaemonidae > Macrobrachium > Macrobrachium rosenbergii. Next base: position 44,047 of record JANJGK010004662.1, on the reverse strand, counting down.
ACTATCAAAATTCTTCTAAGGAAACAAGGTCCAAAATCATAAACACCCAATTATTTATGGAATTACAGAAATAACTCATCTGTCATTCAGATCATAAAAATGTCAAATAATAGAAGCAGGTCATTTCAAAAATGTCACACCACTCCCTTCCTTGGAGAGGAACGTGAAAGAGGGAGGGAGGAAGGAAGGAAGGAATACCTGTAAAATAACAGCGTTATATTAACAAACAGAAAATGTAAGAAATGCAGAAACACAAGATTTCACTGCCACAGGGGCGGGGGGGGGGGGGGGGGGGGGTAACGTCTTTTCAATAGTGTGAAAGGAAAATTTGAAATGTTTATGAGCGGTAGTCACTCCACCATTGTCCTCTGGAGACACAGTTCCAGTCTGGGTGACTTTTCTCTGTCACCCGAGCACACACTCAAAAAACGGCTCTCGTGTCCCTCCCACTCATTCTATGAAGAGCACGCATTCATTATATGGGACTTGTCAACGCACATATGAACATACTGTCTTGCAATAAGGGCGTCAAGAGGTACACGTACACACATTCCATTTACAATTGTTCTCTTCAAATCCGGATTTATAACTGGTTCACCTTCTAGAATGTTCTAAGCTGAAACTGCATTTTCACTCCTCGCGTCCTGTCACCAAGGAGCTTCTGCGACCATTGACTTCTTGTGGTATGCGAATGACACTCAAGCATGCTGTGTACAGTTAAGAGATGACTCGAACAGCTGACCCATCTTTCAAAGGTCACCTTCGTGAGCAGTTACATATATTGTGTATATATAGATAAATGTTTATATAAATATATGTATATATATATATATATATATATATATATATATATATATATATATATATATATATATATATATATATATATATATATATATAAGGTAGATATACACGCACACACACGCACCTATATACATTTATATATTTCTTCTATCTAGTGATATTATCGCTTTGAAAAATCTAAATAAGAAGAATGATGGGCTCGACTGACATTAAATTCATTATAATGAGACACAATATTATTCGATTTCAGCGAATGTCCACCAACAAATATGATTTGATTTCATTTATGAAACATTCACCTACAAAGCCAAGCACTCGGGGTGGGGGGGGGCACTTCCAGCCACTCAGCGCTGAAGATAGTGAAAAGAGGGAGTTAGAGTGGTTGGACAGCCAGACAAATAGATCCAGAAACTAAAGGGATCGAAATGTAGAACTGAGAGAAAACCTCAGTTGCAGCCAAGTGATAGTTAGAGAGGTTGAACAGCGAGATTGAAGGAAGGAAGATTGAATGGAGATAAAGTAAAAGGCCAAAAAAAAGTTGAGTGTAGTTATGGGCCGAAGGGAAGCTGCAGAAACCTTTTAGTAATGCCTACAGTGCACCACATGAGTTGCACTGACGGCAATACCTCCTATAGGGGTCATGGGCCAATGCGATTAAAACTCTGCCAGTTATTTGACCTCGAAATTGATCACCACACTCCAAATGTATATATCATTTTCATTTCGAATTATTATTATTATTATTATTATTATTATTATTATTATTATTATTATTATTATTATTATTATTATTATTATTATTATTCAGAAGTTGAAACACATTCATATGGAACAAGAAGCCCACCAAAGGGGCCACTGACTTGAAATTCCAGAAGCTTCCAAAGAATATTATTGAGGTGTTCATTAGGAAGAAGAAGTAAAGTGAAACACAGAAAGAAGAAGAAGAGATCCCACTTATCAAAAAAGAAAAATGGTAACTTAATAAATAGATAAATAGATAAATATGCATTAAAATGATAGAAGAATAGTATTAGGGTAATAATGCATTGCATTTTCGCTTGAACTTCCGAACAGATATCGGAGGTGAATCTTGCCAAGGAAATTAGCCACTGACACCCACTAGGCCCAGAAGAGCCTCTGATAAGTACAAGGCATTTCATTAATGTCCATCTATTTATTTCTTCCCTCTTGAAACATTTCGACATTTCCTCATGTCTTGAAGACGTCATGATAGGTTGACCTCGAGGAGGTCAGGTTAAATATGACTTGTCTGCCATTTTCGCAGCTAATTTTGAAGTTCTTGAAGGGAAGTTGTCAGGAAAGATGGCGTTTGAGAACAGTGAAGTCAGATGATTATCAAAAGATAATTTGAAGTACTGTGGCCCAGTTTATGAATATATATATATATATATATATATATATATATATATATATATATATATATATATATATATATATATATATATATATATTATATATATATACACATACATATATGTTTATATATTTATTTATTTAGATATATAAAAAATACATATATATAAAATGTAGATGCAAGTTCAAACTCTTTTAAACTATTTAAGATAATGGAATAGGTGCACGCAAGTCTCCACTCCTATATATATGAGATAAAATATATGGAAAAATTCTGTATAATTTCACTCGTAAGATACAGTATGTGAAAAAATTCTCCACATAAGATACGGCGTGGGGAAAAATTCCACATGTACCATGCAAGATGTGGAAAAATTCCATACGCTAGATAGAACTTATGGAATAATTCCACACTTAAGATACAATATATGGAAAAATTCCGCATTTAAGATACAATATATGGAAAAATTCCGCACTTAAGATACAATATATGGAAAAATTCCACACGTAAGATACAATATATGGACAAATTCCATTAGTAAGATAAAATATACAGCAAAATTCCACACTTAATATACAATATATGGAAAAATTCCACACTTAACATACAATAAATGGAAAAATTCCACACATAATACAATATACAATACATGGAAAAATTCCACACGTAAGATACAATAAATGGAAAAATTCCATTTGTAAGATAAAATATGCAGCAAAATTCCACACGTGAGAGACAATATATGGAACAATTCTAAAGGTCCAGACAAAAAGTTAAATTCTGTTTCAGTTCACTGAACACCGTCGTCGTTCTGACGCTCGGCGCCACCTCTACATATTGCGTTAAAACTCTGACCGCACCGCTGAATTAGTCAATAAAACTAGTTGTTTCTAACAAGCCCCGAAGGTTCCGGGTTACCAAACTTTCAGAATGAAAAAAGAGACAAACATCGAAAGAAAGATTAAACAGAAAACAGGTAAAAAATGCACAGAAGTTTCTTCGGCGCAAATGAGTTTTCTGTCCAGTGTATAATCATGGCCACCGAAAATAGATCTATCTTTCGGTGGTCTCGGTATAATGCTGTATGAACCGCGGCCCATGAATCTTTAACCACGGCCCGGTGGTGGCCTGGCCTATATCTTTGCCTGACACGCGATTATGGCTAACTTTAACCTTTAAAAAACTAAAACCTTTGAGGCTAGAGGGCTGCAATTTGGTATGTTTGATGATTGGAGGGTGGATGATCAACATACCAATTTGCAGCCCTCTAGCCTCAGTATTTTTAAGATCTGAGGGCGGACAGGAAAAGTTGCGACAGAAAAAAGTGCGGACGGACAAACAAAGCCTGCACAACAGTTTTCTTTTAAAGAAAAACTGTCCTGTCATTCGTGTTGACGTTAGCCCTCAGGGACCATAAGAATATTTTTAATTTACACAAATATTTTCATTGGGGGTTTGTGTGAAATCCTACTGTAGAGTTTATCCCCAAGAGCAATGTGGTTTCGTAAAAATCGGAGTTTCTGTGAAAATCTGTAAAATCTAGTGATTATTGTGACTCGTTTTCACAATTTTGTTACGTAAATCAATATATTCAGTAGATATTCCATTGTGGCCTGAGACCAGTTTTCAAGCCACTGTGCAAATCATTATTGAAAAACAAAGCTTTAGCCACCAAATTATAAACGACTGATGTACAAAATAATCGATTATAGAGAAAAACAGGCGTAAAATTCTACTTTCATATAACATGCAAGAAAATGTATCAGGTACAAAGAAGATATGTTAGCTTATTCTATGCCTAAAGGAATTGCATCTTACTCTAATCTTATAAGCAACATACCTCAGGGCAATAGGAACAGCCTCAATTTGATGGCGGGGCGAGAATGTAATACTCTTGAAAACAGCCAACCACTCTTAAAATTGCGAACTTTATAATCATGATTTTTTGGGTAAAGAATTCCAACATTTCTGCTCCGTGGAAATACCATCTTGCTTCTGATGGGAACTAAGGCAACAGATCACTCTGTTTGTAGTTTTGTTTGTCGTCAACACACAAGTCACTGGTGCCATCTGTTGGAGGAAAGTAAAATCAAAATGTATTTCCCATTATTTCAAAGAACATTCGAAGGTGGGTGAAGTAAATATGAATTACTTTCTTTTACCTGGATACTAATTAAAGAGTCTGTTCTTGAAGGCTGTCTATGGGAAGTTGAATAAATATGTAAATTAAATCAGTAAAAATTATGTCATGTGACATCAGTGATTGAGAGCAAGATGGCGATCTCTTGTCTACGAACGAATTATGACTCAGAGAAGTTTGAATTCAAACTTTTCTCAAGTAAACTGTGATGAAAGGATCTTCTTAAACTTGAAGGGAAAATTTTTAATTACAATAAACTACGATAAAATAACTTTAATCACCTTCATAACGGCGATACAACATAAATAAAAGAGCTAAACTATAATCATTTCCACTTCGGAATCGCTTCAACTATTCAGTCGTCTAATGCGTCCGATTCCTCTGACCGGGACTTGGATTCGGATTCGTTCGATTCGGGATACTGGCCCTCACCCTCGTAAGTGACCTCAGCCACGTAACCTGAGTCGCCCTCGACGTAATACTTGACCGTCTGGAGGCGTCCGTTGGGAAGGTGGGCGAAGTACGACCCCTGAGTGTCGTCTCCGTCGCGGGATTCCTCGTGTCCGAACTCGTTGCTGAAGCTGTATTTGGCTTCGCTGGATTCGTAGGATTCCTCTGAGGAGGATTCCTGGAATGGGCACATTTGCAGTTTATTATTATTATTATTATTATTATTATTATTATTATTATTATTATTATTATTATTATTATTATTATTATTATTATTATTCAGAAGATAAACCCCTATTTATATAGGTCAGTACCGAATTCAGTACCGAATTAGAATGATGTATCTAATGTTATGGATTATTCTGGAGATTATAGTGGCCTTATACCAGCACGGACCAGTGCCCCTCGAGCGGCCGGTAAGTGACGTTTAAACTCGCAGACGAGAAGACGTGGGAGATCTGAGACAATAAAAGCTTGACGGGAGAGACTGAGACGTCTTATACGAGAACATTGATGAAACTCTACGGTAAAAGAGCCCCACATTTCAGTTAATGGGGGAAGTGGCAGTGAGACTGGCCGTTGGACACTTTCGGTCGTTCATTCAAACAAAACCCGAAAGAAAAGTTTATAAAGAAATGAAGTTGAAAGGAAAGTGGATGAAAATGGAAAGACAATTCACTTACTAAACCTAAGGAGATGATGAAGGTAACAGATGACAGAATAAGGGAAAAGAATAAAGCAGAGTTGACAGCGATAAGACAGAAAAATAACGAATAAGATAAAGGGAAAGTTTCGTGAAAAAAGTAGATATTTCGAAGCAATATGAAACTGAAATAATACAAACAAAGATAATAAAATGTAAATATGTCAATAAGAATGATAAATAAGAACTTCATGAATAGGAGAGCTCTGAGTCCACCCTTAGTGTGGGGTAAGAAGAACAGAGAAGGTCAGCAGAACATGAAGAAGATAAGGGTTCAGGAAAAGTCTGAGGTCAGATGGCAGGAAGGTCGTGAGTGACGTCACATGGTGTTAGGGGTCATCAGAGTCTGTGGTAGGTCAGTTGGTCTGAGCTGATTTTCCTCCACACAGGGAACTCTCTCGGGGCCTCTTGCTGGTGGTATTTCCTGAGGGAGGCAATGCCCCATTGGGCTTTACCTACTGGGATGTCTTCCTTGGGCGAGTTATTGAAGGCTGTTCATTTATTGAAGGCTGTTCAGTTCTTAGAAGAGCTGTTTATAATAATAATAATAATAATAATAATAATAATAATAATAATAATAATAATAATGAAACCATCCCTGAACTCAAGCAGGAGACAAACTTCCTGCCAATGATGCTACGAACACCGACTAGACACAGTCCCTGAGACACAATGACTCAGCAATTCGACTGAGCAAAGGCCGCCAGCTGACTGAAGCCTTCTCCAGGAGATACTAGGGCATGAAGCCCTAAATTTATGAGCAAAGGGCACCTTCTGACTGAAGCCTCCTCCAGGATATACAGGACATGAATCCCCGAGTTCAGAACGAGCCCCGAAAAATGGTCCAGGGTTAGGCTTCTCACCACCGGGAAGCAGTGACGTCACTCACCACCTGACGGCCTGCTGAGAGCGTCTATGGAATCCCCTAATGGACATTTCAATCCGGTTTCTATTTGCTGCTCCGAGTCCAGAGGTTCACATCAGTCATCGTGCTCATTTTAACACCTTTGCATCACTTCTGAGCTGCCTTTTTGTAAGTGCCCGTGATAATACAAGGCCGTCTAAACATGTACCACCCCGGCAGCATTAATGAACAGATAAAATGTATTAAAATGAAAGGAGAATAATACTAGGTTAGTAATGCACTGGACCTTCGCTGGGACTTCCGAAAAGATCTCACCATCAATGGAATAAAGCTGGAACAGTCACCCGTATTCTTTGTGCCTGTTTATACTCCGTGCAAATGAAATGTAGAGACGAACTTGAACCTGGCTGTGTCTCTGTCCTTGAGAACGACAGACTTAGATGAAGGACAGACAGACACTTGCAAGACCAATCCCCCAGAGACTGAGGTCATAAGACATTGAAAAGACTCATTTTGAAGTAAACGCCGCAAAGGATTCAATAGTATTTAATGAGACAAGTCTGAAGGAGGGTCTTCTGCCAAATTATTATTATTATTGTTGAATAATAATAATAATAATAATAATAATAATAATAATAATAATAATGTTGTTTTATTATTATTATTATTATTATTATTATTATTATGATTATTATTATTATTATTATTATAAATAACAGATGCGTCCACACAACTTGATTTATAATCAAAGTGTCTGTTTTTTTCAAAAATTCCTTTCTCTATAGTAGAAAGGTCAGGTAATAATTGTCTCCCATTCATTTCATCAGAGGAAGGGAATAGACACATTCAGGAACGCTTTAACTTCAATAAGATAAACAGAGAAAATTAAACAAAAGCTCAGGAAAAGTCAAATATGGCCGCTAATGTTTTGCTGCAGTTCGTCACACACACGACAGCCTCAACAAATTCTGAGATGTACCGAATTATAATAAGGCTGCTGTTTGTGAAGATGGAGAAGCTGGGCCTTATGCATAGACAGGAAACAACTTCCGGTCCTTGACATCCTCGTCTCGCAAATTTGGGGCATTTGGAGACGGACGCGTCAAAGAAGGGATCTCACTTGGGCCTCTGCCTTCACGGTTGGAGTGAGTGAGTGAGTGACTGAGTGCCCTGATGGACTGAAGCTCAGTGCCCTGACTGCTTTTGTTGAAAGGGCTCCTTCTTTCTCTCACACTGCTCCTCATGGCACTCCACAAATGAAGAACCCGACAGGGGTCACCCAGGTGTTCTTCATTAATGACGGTCGGTCATTCTAACTCTCAAACAGATAAGGAAATTCAAAGATTGTCGAGGAATGGCCCACTCCTCTAACTGCTCCGATGTTAAAATCTTTGCATTTAAGATTAGAAGAAATAAAAGTGGGTTTAGCCTTTTGATGAAGAACAGCCCGACCCCCCCTACCTGCACATGACGCCCTTCAGAAAACTGTGGCGGACGATTAGTTCCTACGACATGTCCCAAAATGCCCCTGAGGCCCTTATATTGTGACGGAGCCTCGATGCGTCTCTCTGAGAGGATTATCAGCCTCGTTCAAGAAGGTGCCATTAGAAGGCGCTATACACACACGCACGCACACACACACACACACACACACACACACACACACACATATATATATATATATATATATATATATATATATATATATATATATATATATATATATATATATATATTTATATATATATATATAGTGTATATTTGTCATGAAACTAAGACAATATCAGTACTGTCTTTGAAACTATATAAGCATAATACTGTAATCAAACCATGACTGTAATTCGCGGTAGTAGAATGTTCAATATTTTTTTAAATAATTATACTATGAAATGTATATCCAGTCAACTGTGATAATCGTCTTTGGAACGAATGCATGAAGAAGCATGCAAGCAAAAATTGAATCGAAAATGACTGACATTATAACATCTGTATAATCCTGCACATTTTCAGCACTTTAGTTGAGGAGGTCTCTGGATTTATTTATGTTCATCCTTTTCGATGCATATAAGGAGAATATTTTACATATTAACAATACGATCTGTTACTCTTGGAGGACATTATGTATGTAAACAAAGCCATGCCATCTTTATGATTATTTTCGTATTATTTCCCCCTGAAATCCAAAAAGAAACGATGCAACTGTTTCCCGTAAATATTTGGCCTGAGACTTTGATCTCCAAGAACAGGAAGTGCAGGGAGGGAGGGTTGTCGGAACTGCCAATCTATATCATGCTTTGAAAGTTCATGAAGTAAAGATAATTTATTATTTACAGTAAACCCCAGTTAGGTCTGAAACCTGAATATGTTATAAATAAACCTTAATCACATTATTTTACGCTCAGAACTACAATATTCTCGTCCAAAATACGATATGTTGAATTTCATTTTGTTGGGATGCCTGCATTTTCGGAGCTGCCAATCTATATTTAGCTTTTAAAGCAGAAGAATTAAAGGTAGTTTGGTATTTCACGTGGTCTGTAGTAAGTGCAGAAACCAGAATTTTTGTAAATCACTTTTGATTCGATCATTCTTTGCTCAGAACTGCAATATTCTTGTCCAAAATACGTTGATAAATTTCATTTTGTTGGTCTGCCTGGATCTTCATATCGTCTATGACGGGCGGCGGCATTTTCGCTCTGGGGGAGGACTGTAGGCAAGTGGATTTTTACCGTCTTTCCTTGCGTCGAATTTTGGGTCGTCTTTCCTTTCCATGAAATGCTCATTTCCAATTGAAGTTAATTTAAATATCCCAAGAGACTCACCATTTTAGATTATGAGAAAAAATGGGAATAAGAATAATCTGACTGGTTTCCTCACCCATCTGAGAAAATGCAGTGGTCCACTTGCGCTGATTTTCTTCGGTGGCCAATAGGTGGCGTTCACGACTTGCTTATAGTCAAAATTACTGTCAATTTTTTGGTGGAGAAAGGACCGCATGGGGACCACGTGGCCGCCTTAGAGGATACGGGTGATTGAAGACATAATTAAAGTACGATTTCATTAATGGATCATTTTGATACTATTTCATAACATAATTAGTGGAAAATTCCCAATTATTGTTGGTTTAGTTAGGAGGCTAAAACTGAACTCGTACTGAAGGGTAATTTAACCTTTGATCAAATGATAACTTTCTATAATCACATGACCAGTATAGTTTAGTTTCACTTACATGAAACTAAGTCAAGACTACTGGACAAATCCTGTATTCAGACCCGAATCATTAAATTACAAAAGAAAGTCATGAAAGGCCATGCAATCATTTTATTTCAGATCTACTTTCTCAAAAGACTAATATTATAAAGGACAATAAATATCCATATTCATTGCAATGTCCCAGACGAAGGTGCAGTGTGCAATATGCCAATAATAGGGGCAATATGACAATGTTGCAATGAATGTGAAATTCATCGAAAATAGCAAAGCATTCTTTCCTTCTAACTGGGTAAAGTGTTGGTCACTGGGCTTCTGATGACCGATTTGTTGAAGTTACAATATTCTGCAATCTGCTTGCAAGACGGCAATGTTGAAAGCAAGGGAATATTCGTAGCAGAGCTCTAGGAAATCGCTCCAGGATTCTTTCCTGGGAGCAAAACAGCTTTGCTTTGGAACTGGATAAAATGCAGTCTATTGGATTTTAGGAGGTCCACACTAACTTTTATAGCTTCGAACTGAATAAAAGGCAGTGTTCTGGGACTCTGATGACAAGTACGCATTTGAAATCACAACATATTGGAATCTGCAAGCAATAAAAAATACAAAATAGCAACCTTATCATAATGTTTCCTGGGAGCAAACCAATGATTCCTTTTGGAATAAAATACAGTCTGATGTTCTCCATGCATGGAAAGCTGCAATATATATTGCAATTTCCTTGCAACAAGGAATGTTTCCAGCAAGGGAAAATTCTCCAAAATGGCAAGGCTGCAGCCTCAGGATTTTTCCTCTTGGAAAACAAACTTTTCATTCGAACTGGATAAAAAGCAATATATTGACATTCCGATCGCGAAAATACATAGGTTGCAAAATATTTCCGTACCCTTGCAAATGCGGAAATGTTGCAAGCCAGGCAAATTTGCCAGAATGGCAAAGATAAAGACTTAAGGATTTTTTCGTCTGACAAACCCACTTTTCCTTCAGACTGGATAAAATGAAGTCTTTTTGATTTCTAATGACCAATATGCCTCCGAAACTGCAACAGACCGCAGTTTCCCTGCAATATGGCAGTGTTGCAAGCAAACCAATTAAGATTAGTCAGAAAGCAAAACTATAGCCTGAGGATTTGTTTGTATGCCTAATTGATTCTCCTTTCGTCCTGGATAAAATTCAGTTTATTGGCCCACCAATGACCAATATACAGTGGACTGCATTCGAAGTTGCAGAATATTGCTGATTTATACCTTCACGCTCCAATAATAAAGGCACTTATGCCTTAATCCTCCACATAATGTGAAGTTAATGATCGGTAATTCTCAGTAATTATGGAGAATAAAAAGTAAGTTTGCCAACAATAATATCATAGAATTCTTTCAGAAGGAAATTAATGTTGAGTTGGAATTATTTTCAAGTTGGAAATGTTTTAATTTTGGTGCAATTTAAGTAAAATAGGATATATTACTTAAAACGCCGCGATCGTTATGTCCACGAACAGTAACTGCAGAGTTGTCGGAACTGCCAATCTATGCGGCTTCTAAAGGAGGTGCGTTCAAGATACTTTACTACTTCAAGTAGTCTGTAGTCAGTTCAGAAATCTCAGTTTCCAATCCATGACTTTTTATTCAACTGTCTCATGCTGAGAGTTGTGACATTGCTGTTCAAAAATCGGTGATGAATCTGATTATGTTGGTGTGCCTGCAAGGGTCTTCTTCTTCATGTCGTCTATGATTCTCGTCTCATTTTTCTTTTTATGAATGATTTATTACCAATTGGTATTTCATTTAGTTATCTCAACACAATGGTCATCTTGTATAATGAGGGAAAGCTTCTCATAAAAATAATTTAGCTAGATTTCACGCCCATCTTGGAAGATGCAGTGGTCCACTTGCGCTGATTTTCTTAGGTGGCCAATAGGTGGCGTTCACGACTTGCTTATAGTCAAAATTGCTGTACATTTTTTGGTGGAGAAAGGACCGCATGGTGACCACGTGGCCGCCTTAGAATATAGGAAGAATTGAAGACGAAACTGAAATCCGATTTCATTCATTATTTTGATACAGTTTTCTGAGATATTGAAAGGAAAATTCCCACTGGTCGCTTCTTAAGATTAGAGGAATGAAAAAGAACTCAAAATGAAATGTAATATAGCCTTTGAACACATTATTAACTCCCTATAATCACATGACCTACACAGTTCAGTTTCCTATATATAAAACTGAATCAAGACTATAAGCAATAGCTATATTTGTGCCCATTTGATTAACCTACAAAATAAGGATATGAGAATGACCTGCGATCATTTCATTTCATGAAAACGTCCTCAGAGGGATATTATCATGAACATCAATAAACATCAAAATAACATGGTAAAGTTATACTATATTAATGGGATATTCATATGTGAACTGAGGAACAGAGAGAGAGAGAGAGAGAGAGAGAGAGAGAGAGAGAGAGGGGCGGGGTCATGTCCCCTGATGCAGATTGCTCTACAGTGCGCAATAAAAAGAATGACATTATTATAGAACAGAGTTATGATGAGGTCACTTGCCAAGAGTTCTGAGACGGTCGTGGAAGTCTGTGGAAAGACATTTGTACTCATGTAACATCTATTGATGTAGAATGTAAAGAGGGGGAATGAAAGGAATGTTATATTTGAACGTTTGCCACCGTCCCTCGGGCAGTGCTGTAGAAGATTCAGAGAATCCTTCTGGTGATTCTTAAGGTGATTAGTTTTGGGGCTTCCCTGACCTGTGAGGTCAGGTAAGCTGACCTAGCTGTCGCATTACTAAGATACAGTCAGGTAGGATATGGTTCCGGAGAGAGAGAGAGAGAGAGAGAGAGAGAGAGAGAGAGAGAGAGAGAGAGAGAGAGAGAGAGAGAGAGAGACAGTCACCCATTCGTGAAACACTCATTACATATTCTATCTATCTGTTATCTATCTCTGACTTTTTATTGAACAGCAAGAAACATTATTGGTGTCCGTGAATCTATATGTTAAATGATATCATGGAAAAATAATGACAAACACATGTGAATAATAATAATAATAATAATAATAATAATAATAATAATAATAATAATAATAATAATAATAATAATAATAATCAACAAGGCAGAGGAAAGCTGAGAAGGAAATGAAGTTGAAGAAAGGAGAGTAATTGAAACTGGAAAGACAATTCAAGTGTTGAACCTCTGGACAACAGAATTTGGGGGAAAAGTGGGGCCACAGACAATACAGAAATGGTCAACGAAGTCCTGTAAGCCTTTATTATTATTATTATTATTATTATTATTATTATTATTATTATTATTATTATTATTATTATTATTATTATTATTCGGAAGATGAAGAACCCTATTCATATGGAACGAGAAGCCCACTAAAGGGGCCATTGACTTGAAACTGAAGCTTCCAAAGAGTATTAAGGCGTTCATTTGAAAGAAGAAATATTTCATATTTAACGATATCTTATAATTATTCCTTCCTCTTGGTAATATACGAGAATGTGCTTTGTTTTTTAAATTCATTCAACCTGGGGCATTAATGATTTAGGAAAATGCCATTAAAACTGCTGTTTGTTTTCGTTCTGCAATAAATGAAAATTTGATTACATTTGACTTCAAAAGGCGATGCTGGAATGATCTAAAAGTTTCGAAAATTTTCCAGCTCCTGGAAGGACGAGAGAGAGAAATCATTGGCTCATGCGCCCAACGCTGCTATGGCTCACAAAAATACAAATTTCAAAGTTTCCAAAAACAAAATCTGAGTAAAAACCAGGCGAAGAGTTTACAGATGGATTCAGTGGACAATTTTATGCTCATGAAAATATGGACTACATGGCGGAGGAGCAGAATGGAGTCGACGACGTTCCAGCCTTAGGCGATTTATAAAGCGGGAATGTTTTTAACACTGTCACGTTTGGGACTAAGTTCTGCGCTCAAGATAAGCACGGACAGGAATCAGGAGGAGAGGAGGACCCTGGAATAGAGACTTTCGAGGACTTTCACGAAAAGAAAGCAGAGAGAGAGAGATAGATGAGATTCGTCTGCCAGAATTACCATTTGGATCAACAGATCTGTGAAGTCTCGTAGGAATCTGGAGGACTTTTCGCCGTCTTGGAATCCTTCCTTCAGTCAGTCTCCAGCTCCTGGAGGCACGAGAGAGACGCTATGTATATCAGGAAAGGAAAGCAAAGGAGTGGTTGCAGCGATGCTGAAATGGCCTAAAACCTTCGGAGTCTCTCTTTGAAAGTGCTTCAGAATCCTTCGGTCTCAGCTCCTGGAAGGGCGAGAGGGAAGAAGAGCCATTCGCGGATGCCCCCAGCACTAGAACTCAGTAGAACTCCAACTTCAGAGTCTCCAGAAGCAAGCTCCGAAATCCTTCGAGTCTCCTTCAAGCCTTCGGAGGTTTGGTGTCATATTCGAAAAGTAGGGATAAGGAGGGTCTGAACCACAAGGCAGAGGGGCCCGAAGGCGCCCTAAGGATGCCTTCCCTTGAAGGCATCCTTGACTGGGGAAGTTCCTCCTCAGAGGCTGCTTCCCTGGAGGTAGGCAGGTTTCCTGCCAGGATGGGGAAGCAGGCCTGAGGAGGGCCTGAACCACAAGACTGAGGGGCCCCAAGGTGCCCTAAGGAAGCCTTCCCTTGAAGGCAGCCTTGAGTGGGGAAGATCCTCCTCAGAGGCTGCTTCCCTGGAGGTAGGCAGGTTTCCTGCCAGGCTGGGGAAGCGGGCCTGAGGAGGGCCTGAACCACAAGGCTGAGGGGCCCCAAGGTGCCCTAAGGAAGCCTTCCCTTGAAGGCAGCCTTGACTGGGAAAGATCCTCCTCAGAGGCTGCTTCCCTGGAGGTAGGCAGGTTTCCTGCCAGGCTGGGGAAGTGGGCCTGAGGAGGGCCTGAACCACAAGGCAGAGGGGCCCCAAGGCGCCCTAAGGAAGCCTTCCCTTGAAGGCAGCCTTGACTGGGGAAGATCCTCCTCAGAGGCTGCTTCCCTGGAGGTAGGCAGGTTTCCTGCCAGGCTGGGAAGCGGGCCTGAGGAGGGCCTGAACCACAAGGCTGAGGGGCCCCAGGGTGCCCTAAGGAAGCCTTCCCTTGAAGGCAGCCTTGAGTGGGGAAGATCCTCCTCAAAGGCTGCTTCCCTGGAGGTAGGCAGGTTTCCTGCCAGGCTGGGGAAGCAGGCCTGAACCACAAGGCTGAGGGGCCCCAAGGTGCCCTAAGGAAGCCTTCCCTTGAAGGCAGCCTTGACTGGGGAAGATCCTCCTCAGAGGCTGCTTCCCTGGAGGTAGGCAGGTTTCCTGCCAGGCTGGGGAAGCAGGCCTGAGGAGGGCCTGAACCACAAGGCAGAGGGGTCACAAGGTGCCCTAAGGAAGCCTTCCCTTGAAGGCAGCCTTGACTGGGGAAGTTCCTCCTCAGAGGCTGCTTCCCTGGAGGTAGGCAGGTTTCCTGCCAGGCTGGGGAAGTGGGCCTGAGGAGGGCCTGAACCACAAGGCTGAGGGGCCCGAAGGCGCCCTAAGGAAGCCTTCCCTTGAAGGCAGCCTTGACTGGGGAAGATCCTCCTCAGAGGCTGCTTCCCTGGAGGTAGGCAGGTTTCCTGCCAGGCTGGGGAAACAGGCCTGAGGAGGGCCTGAACCACGAGGCTGAGGGGTCACAAGGTGCCCTAAGGAAGCCTTCCCTTGAAGGCAGCCTTGACTGGGGAAGATCCTCCTCAGAGGCTGCTTCCCTGGAGGTAGGCAGGTTTCCTGCCAGGCTGGGGAAGCGGGCCTGAGGAGGGCCTGAACCACAAGGCTGAGGGGTCCCAAGGTGCCCTAAGGAAGCCTTCCCTTGAAGACAGCCTTGACTGGGGAAGATCCTCCTCAGAGGCTGCTTCCCTGGAGGTAGGCAGGTTTCCTGCCAGGCTGGGGAAGCGGGCCTGAGGAGGGCCTGAACCACAAGGCAGAGGGGTCCCAAGGCGCCCTAAGGAAGCCTTCCCTTGAAGGCAGCCTTGACTGTGGAAGATCCTCCTCAGAGGCTGCTTCCCTGGAGGTAGGCAGGTTTCCTGCCAGGCTGGGGAAGCAGGCCTGAGGAGGGCCTGAACCACAGGGCCGAGTGGTCCCAAGGTGCTCTAAGGAAGCCTTCCCTTGAAGGCAGCCTTGACTGGGAAAGATCCTCTTCAGAGGCTGTTTCCCTGGAGGTAGGCAGGTTTCCTGCCAGGCTGGGGAAGCGGGCCTGAGGAGGGCCTGAACCACAAGGCTGAGGGGTCCCAAGGTGCCCTAAGGAAGCCTTCCCTTGAAGGCAGCCTTGACTGGGGAAGATCCTCCTCAGAGGCTGCTTCCCTGGAGGTAGGCAGGTTTCCTGCCAGGTTAGGGAAGCGGCCTGAGGAGGGCCTGAACCACAAGGCTGAGGGGTCCCAAGGTGCCCTAAGGAAGCCTTCCCTTGAAGGCACCCTTGACTGGGGAAGATCCTCCTCAGAGGCTGCTTCCCTGGAGGTAAGCAGGTTTCCTGCCAGGTTAGGGAAGCGGCCTGAGGAGGGCTTGAACCACAATGCTGAGGGGACCAAAAATGCCCTAGGGGAACCGCCCCTTAGGAGCACCTTTGTCAGGGGAAGGACCTCCTCAGATTCTCCGATGACGTCATCAAGTGAGGAAATAAGAAAAGTAAGGAAAAATATGCTTTTTCTTCCTACGTAATGCGATGACGTCTTTACAACCACTTTTAATAATAATAATAATAATAATAATAATAATAATAATAATAATAATAATAATAATAAGGCAACTGAGGGAGAGAAAGAGTATGAGTGAGCGTCAGTCTTGAGGGCATCAGTCTTGCAAGTGTCAGTCTAACAACCATCAGTCTTTGGAGCATCAGTCTAAAGAGTGTCAGATTAATGATCGTCAGTCTAAAGAGCGTCTGTCTTGCGAGTTGCAGTCTAGCAAGTCAGTCTTGCGATTGTCAGTCTAGCGAGCATTAGTGAGTGTTAGTCTAATGATTATCAGACTTGCGGGGGTCAGTCTAACAAGCATCACTCTAATGAGCGCCAGTCTTGCGAGCATCATTCTTGAGAGCGTCAGTTTAACAAGCCTTCCTGAGCATCAGTTTGGATATGTCAGTCTAATGAGCATTAGTGAGCATCATCATTGCATACCTCAGTCTAACGAGCATTAGTGAGCGTCATCATTGCAGAAGGCAGTCTAACGAGCGTCAGTGAATGTTTTGCATTGTGTCAGTCTAATAAGCATCAGCGAGTTGTCAGTCTTGCTTGGATGTGTTAGTTAACAAGAGTTAGTCTTCCGAGCGTCAGTCTAACGAGCGTCACTCTTGCGGGCGTCAGTCTAACGATCATCAGTGAATGTCAGTCTTGCATGTGTCAGTCTAATGAGCATCAGTGAACGTTAGTTTTGCGAGCGTCATTTAATGAGCACCAGTCTAATGAGCATCAGTCTTGCGAGTGTCAGTCTAACAAGCCTCACTGAGCATTAGTCTTGCATACGTCAGTCTAACGAGCGTTAGTGAGCATTATCATTGCATGAAGGCAGTCTAACGAGCATCAGTGAATGTCAGTCTTGCATGTGTGTCAGTATAATGAGCGTCAGTGAGTGTCAGTCTTGCATGTGTCAATCTGATGAGAGTCAGTCTTCCGAGCGTCACTCTCGCGGGCGTCAGTGAACGTCAGGGATGCATGTGTCAGTCTAATGAGCATCAGTGAAAGTGAGTCTTGCTAGCGTCAGTGAGAGAGAGAGAGAGAGAGAGAGAGAGAGAGAGAGAGAGAGAGAGAGAGAGAGAGAGGTCATGGCGGGTAAGTTATTATCGGCCTCTGTGATTCTTCTTCTTCTTCTTCTTTCATCGGCTGATTTTCTCAAGAGGGGCACAATCTCTCTCTCTCTCTCTCTCTCTCTCTCTCTCTCTCTCTCTCTCTCTCTCTCTCTCTCATGTCTGTCTCCCTCCCTCCCCTTCTCCATCTGAGGGAAAAGGAGTCATGGCTATCAATCAGATATTCTTGGGGGGGGGGGCGTGAATGTCATATGCACCTTAATTTTAATATAATATAAAATAATAATATAATAATAATATAATGATTCAACGAAGGAAATTCACATCAACCTGAACTATGAGAAGCTCATATAAAGTTCCCGCCCGATTCTCGAGGCGGGTGTTGGGGATGGTGGGGGAGGAAGTGGAGGAGAGGGTTGCTGGAGTTTCGTCCTCCCCAAAAACCGGTTTACTGTTGTCTGGGAGCAGTTCCGTAGACACACACACACACACACACACACACTCAATCTGTCTCTCTCTCTCTCTCTCTCTCTCTTTAGCACAAGAAGGCTCTCAGACTTATCAAATGGACAGCAGCAACTGACGGCGTACAATGAAGGGGGGGCAAGGCACCCTCCCCCCCTCTTAAATGGTCACAGGTGTGACCTGCTCTCCGAAGGATAAGAGTTAAATAACCTCCTCGAAGAAGGATAAGATCGAAATGACAGGACTCGGGAAGGACCCCCACCAGAAGCTGCAACAGATTCGGCTGTTACTGCAGGGCACGAACCCCTCCCCCCCCCCTCGCCCAGTAATTTTTCCCCTAACACAAACCAACGCCTTCCCACACACACGCCCCCACACACTCTGCAGAAAGAGGGCTTCCCTCCTTCCTTGCCTCCTTGTTATGAAAACCAGCCGATGGACGAAGGAGGAGGAAGAATCACATCGGCCTAAGGCTTCTCCCCCACACCCACCAGGACCTCCCGTCTTCTCTCAGAGTGACACAATTATTTATTATTATTATTATTATTATTATTATTATTATTATTATTAGTGACCAGCTGAGCAGGTAAAAGTAGTTTCCTTCTTGGACAGCTGGAGAATTGCACAGTTCTTTAACCAGCAAGTAAATGAACACAGGAACCGGGTTGTACGAGTATATGGTCAAACTACAGTGGAATCTCTCTCTCTCTCTCTCTCTCTCCAAATTACAAAAATAATTTCTCCCTAAATGTCGATAGCAATCACACGTGTCCATCAGTCAAGAAACATGTTATGCGCCACTTCCATCGAAATTCGGGCTGGACCAGGATTCCCTTCTTCAAACACTCTTTTATTGAAAACGTGGCGTAAAGAATAATGCTGTGAGCCGCCTTTATTACTGTCGAGATTTGCTTTTGATTGAAAGAGTTTTCCCTGACGCCAGTCCCAACTCCCCTGTTTCTGGAGAGTCAGTTTCTTTATAGATAATAATATTGTTAGGCGCCATGAAGTGGGGGGCCAGCTGCTCTGAGAAGCATTTTCTGGGGGGCCGTTATAAAGAATTGTTATTACTTGCGGATACGTGGTGCTGTGAGTGTCAGGCCAACCAGCCTTTTGTTATTATTGTTGTGTGGCTCTGAAAGTCCTTTCCGCGTTCCTTCTACGTCATCGCTAACGACGAGAATGTTATCAGTCATCGAGCAACGTATTGCTGCTGTATTGAGTTGAGACAACGTAGATTCTGTGGAAGTGTGTTTGTGGGCAGGAGGCCGTTCCCCGGATAGTGTGGGAAAAAAGCAAAAGGGGAAGAATATCTGTCTGGGCGTCAGTGGCTTCTGTGGCAGAGGTCCAGCTTTTTTTGGAAGATGTTTCGCGGTCAGATGATAGTGATACTGATGATAATGAGCCTCATCTGACAATCTTGGTGATGATGGTGTTACTGAATAAAGAAGCAGCAATGTCGTGACAGGGGAGGATCGAGAGGGAAGAATGACGTCAATGTTATGACGAAGTGGCCATGAGGCGACTCCTGTCATCCTCGAGCGCACTACAATCGCAAATTCGGGCGTAGTCCTTCCACCAATGCCGCCCCCCCCCCTCCCCCCACTGCTTGTTGAGGACCCCGGCTGGTCAAGGGATTGACGCATCTCACTCTCTCCTACTGGAATGAGAAGAGACGAGACAGGAAGGAACTTCTCACAATCAGGTGAGGGAAACGACCTTTCTTTTTCCACGAGCCATTTTTGTTGCCTTAACATTCTTGAATGAATATTCTTTATACATGAATCGCCTGCTTCTTCATTCATCATTATTCGCAGTGTTGTCAGGACTCGTATTATCATTCTCTCTTTTTATTCACGTTGATGATGAACTGTGAGTGACAGTATTGATTTTGGGGAATTATTGTCGTCATCATCAATCCATAATTATTCTCAGGTTTTTTGAGAATTGTGACTAACATATAGACACCATTACATCTTTACTCTTGTTTATTGATGAAATTTTTTTTATTTTTTATCAAAAACAAATGGTTATGGGGGGGGGGGGGGTGGTTTGGGGCAAAGCTTTGTATCAATAACAAGTCATTGTCAAGTCACGTAACAAATAGTTTTGGGGATAGGCCACCACTGGGGTGGGGGGTCGTGGTTAAGTTTCATTATTGTGTTTCTGGAAACGATAGAGTATAGGCCACCACCTGGTCCTGGTTAAAGTTTCATCAATTTGCTTCTGGAAACGGTAGAGGATAGGCCACCACCTGGTCCTGGTTAAAGTTTCATCATTTTGCTTCTGGAAACGATAGAGGATAGGCCACCACCTGGTCCTGGTTAAAGTTTCATCATTCAGCTTCTGGAAACGATAGAGGATAGGCCACCACCTGGTCCTGGTTAAAGTTTCATGATTCAGCTTCTGGAAACGATAGAGGATAGGCCACCACCTGGTCCTGGTCAAAGTTTCATAATTCAGCTTCTGGAAATGATAGAGGATAGGCCACCACCTGGTCCTGGTTAAAGTTTCATCATTCAGCTTCTGGAAACGATAGAGGATAGGCCACCACCTGGTCCTGGTCAAAGTTTCATAATTCAGCTTCTGGAAATGATAGAGGATAGGCCACCACCTGGTCCTGGTTAAAGTTTCATGATTCAGCTTCTGGAAACGGTAGAGGATAGGCCACCACCTGGTCCTGGTTAAAGTTTCATCATTCAGCTTCTGGAAACGATAGAGGATAGGCCACCACCTGGTCCTGGTTAAAGTTTCATGATTCAGCTTCTGGAAACGGTAGAGGATAGGCCACCACCTGGTCCTGGTTAAAGTTTCATCATTCAGCTTCTGGAAACGATAGAGGATAGGCCACCACCTGGTCCTGGTTAAAGTTTCATCATTCAGCTTCTGGAAACGATAGAGGATAGGCCACCACCTGGTCCTGGTCAAAGTTTCATAATTCAGCTTCTGGAAATGATAGAGGATAGGCCACCACCTGGTCCTGGTTAAAGTTTCATCATTCAGCTTCTGGAAACGATAGAGGATAGGCCACCACCTGGTCCTGGTCAAAGTTTCATAATTCAGCTTCTGGAAATGATAGAGGATAGGCCACCACCTGGTCCTGGTTAAAGTTTCATGATTCAGCTTCTGGAAACGGTAGAGGATAGGCCACCACCGGGTTCTGGTCAAAGTTTCATCATTGCCCCTGACAAAGGTGATGTTATTAACATTCCCCTGATAAGGGTGATGTATCTCTTGAAATTTCCATATTCCCTTTTCACTTCCTTATTTTGTTGTGAAAACTCTCTCTCTCTCTCTCTCTCTCTCTCTCTCTCTCTCTCTCTCTCTCTCTCTCTCTCTCTCTCATGATGATGTGGAGACATATATAGGCCTACGAGGAGGGGGAGGAGGAGGAGGAGGGGGAGGAGGAGGAGGAGGAGGAGGAGGAGGAGGAGGAGGAGGAGAAGGAACGCCATTGTTTTGTAGGAGTCAATTATCTGTTTTCCATGACCGGTTTTTCTCCAGCCGTTATATTCCTTCTTCTTTTATATGGTATGAGCTGAGTCTATTCATCATCATGTGCTTCCCCTTGTGACTCATTGCTCTTCACGTCAGAGAGAGAGAGAGAGAGAGAGAGAGAGAGAGAGAGAGAGAGAGAGAGAGAGAGAGAGATTGAGACCCAAACCGTCGCTGTGAGAGAGGCAAAAAGCAGCCTCTTTGTCATAAGGGATATGAGCGAGAATAGCTTGGCTCTTTGTGCACGTACGCCCTTCTTGCCCTTTCAGAATCATCCCGCAAAGCTGTGCGTCCTCTCTCTCTCTCTCTCTCTCTCTCTCTCTCTCTCTCTCTCTCTCTCTCTCTCTCTCTCTCTCTCTCTCATCTGTGACAAAATAGCGTCGGCACAAGAGTCTCCAGAGGAGAGAGAAAGCGAGCCTTGGGTGGCAGACTTGCTCCTTCGGAAACAAGACGAAGCAAGATGTCGTCGGAGGCGCAGCTGTCCCTTGAAGTGACACTAGACCTACTTACCGTACAGTATATATGTCATGAAAGCATCAGACTGAAGCAGCTGTTAGATCATATTTTATATTATATCATAATAATATCCTGATCATATTGATAATGTAAATGAGGCTTATGGCCACATCCCACTGCCACTAGACCTAAATTTCATCGGTTTTAAACTGTAAATTTGAACGCAAGCTTCGTTGGCTACATATGAGGAAATTATGGAGATTTACAAAAAAAAAAGTAATGAAATCACTTGTGTCAAAATTTATTGATGTTTTATCATTACAGTTGTAAAGAGATGCTGCTGCTGCACTCGGCTTTATAAGTTATAACCCCAGTTGGAGATTATAGACTCAAACGTTACACCATTTGTTAACTTCGTCGTCGAGTTAGACACTTGGCATTGCAAATCTCTCTCTCTCTCTCTCTCTCTCTCTCTCTCTCTCTCTCTCTCTCTCTCTCTCTCTCTCTCTCTCTCATATTCTACGTAAGAATGGTAATGATCATAACGAATGAAACATAAATAATAATAATAATAATAATAATAATAATAATAATAATAATAAATTAATGGAAAATAAATATTGACGGTTAAACGGCCACACACACAAACTCAGCAGCTGTCACCAGCGTTCGAATCCTTGCCCAACATGCAAGTAACTTCGAAAAAAATATCAGTAGTTTCTCGTCATTTCAACCACGAATCCGAAATCAAAAAGTAATTTCGTAATTTATGGTGACAATTATTGAATTCTTTTATTTAAATCAAATCTGGCAGTTAAACAACTTCGTCAAATATATATATATATATATATATATATATATATATATATATATATATATATATATATATATATATATATATATATTTAATGATTTTATTCTCGTTTATCAGAGGTTTCGGAGACGCTTCGTATACGCTGTGCTTCGAACTTAGGCCTAGTTTTTCTCTCTCTCTCTCTCTCTCTCTCTCTCTCTCTCTCTCTCTCTCTCTCTCTCTCTCTCTCTCTCTAGTATTTTCCGTTATCTAACGTGCGACTCATGATTTTAGAGAGAAAGAGAGAGAGAAAAAGAGGAGAGAGAGAAAAAACCCCTCATGAAATCATTTAAAGGGACGAAGTAAGCGCATAGAGAGATTAGAGGGTCATAAAGGCGTAACCCAACAGACCCTGAAGATCAGAAAGCGTCCTTATAGACTGAAGGAATAAGGGCGAGAATAGAATGAAGCCGGTCAGGCATATACGACTTTTTACGGGGTCGAGGATCTTGGCGGTTGAACTCGGGGCAGCTGACTGCGGTTACTTTGTACTTTTGACAATAACACTTAACATCTCATTGATTTCTGGTGTTAAAGTTAATAAGTATACTTCAGAAGAAAGAACAATGAATGGGGATTATGATAATACATATAATATATGAAACCGACTGTACCGCGCTAACTTTATTTTAGCCAACTCTGCTTTGACTTTTCTGCCTTTAATACTTAATATCTGGTTGATTTCCAGTGATGGACGTTATAAGTATACTTTAGGAGAAAGCGCATTGAATGACGATCGCAATAGCATATGCAGAATTATATTACATTGACCCTGTAACAATTTATCAAGGCACAAACACCGGGAAGTCCCGCACCACCACTACTGTTTGACATAGGTCTAATGTTCACATGTTTCCCCCACACACTTCCCTTGCTGCCCCACGGGCTGAATAACTCTCCTTCCTTCTCTTTCAATTATTCATCCGTTAATGAATTTTTCATAGAACTGTTCACTAGTTAATAAATTATTCACTATTTTCTCCGCATATTCGTTAAAATAGAAAGATAATGATGACGATTTCAGGCTTCAACAATGAACCTGTGTATAGGTCTAGGTTTGCAAAGTGGCTCCTAACTTCCGTGCCTGAGCAACTCTCTTGTATGCCCTGTAGTCAGGGTATCACTTACAGTGAGCCTTGTGGGTAATGATTTAGGTGGTAATAAAGCAGTTAACCATCGTGAATTGCTTTAAATCCGCTGTTTTTGCCTAAATGATACGTCACTGTAAGGCTGGGGGTGGTGGTGGGGTATCAGTCATAGATTTGGCAGGTCATCTCTACCCAGGAGGGAGCATAAACAGGGGTAGTTTCAGCTCCTGTGGGCACATACTCCTTTTCTCTGTCCGCCATAACAATTTTATACGAAAATATGCAGAACAAAACCACAAAATCGACGCCTCAAGCTTTCAAAAGGGCGTCATATCAACAAAAATGGCGGCCAAGGGACAAACCAAAAATTCCCCGAAAATACCAGTCGAATTTGTGGGGATTGAGATCAGTGGGGATTAGTAGTTGTAGCGCGGTCCCCCTTCTCTGCAACGGCTCTCCTCTCGAAAATAGTAGTAGTAATGAGGGGACAGGCTCTGCAATGGCTCTTTCGGATCCCAACTGATCTCAATTCCAAAAATTTGACTGGTGCTTCTTTGGGTGTTTTTGGTTTGCCCTTGGCCGCCATCTTTGTTGATGATACGACCATGTTGGCCTCTGTAGCGTCGATTTTTACGTGCAACGCGAGAGAGAGAGAGAGAGACTAAGAGACAGAGACAGAGACAGAGACAGAGACAGAGACACTAAAAGACAGAAAGAGAGAGAGAGAGAGAGAGAGAGAGAGAGAATTTCATTGCCTGTCACAAAAGCATTATTTTGGTGAACTCTGAAAAGAAACATTTCTGCCTACTTTATTATGCTCTCATGCAGCGGTACATTCACACATTATTATTATTATTATTATTATTATTATTATTACAAAATATATTTCTTTTACAGCGAATTTTCTGTGGCAGTGAATTCATGGTGAGAGTCGATTCACTGTCACCATGAATTCAAAGTGAATCCGTGGTGACAGGATTGAAGGTCTATGATTAAAGGACGTCTAGGATTGAAGGTCTAGAATTAAAGTAGGATTAAAGAACTTGTAGGATTGAAGGTGTAGGATTAAAGGACTTCTAGGATTGAAGGTTTAGGATTAAAGTAGGATGAAAGGACATCTAGGATTGTAGGTGTAGGATTAAAGAATGATTAAAGGACGTCTAGGATTCAAGGTCTATGATTAAAGTAGGATGAAAGGACTTCTAGGATTGAAGGTGTAGGATTAAAGTAGGATTAAAGGACCTCTAGGATTGGAGGTCTAGGGTTGAAGCAGGTCAAAGGACGTCTAGTATTCAATTGAATTCAATTCAATGAGGGGGGACAGGATAGAGTGGGGGTTCGATTACAAATCGATTTAAACCCCGGAAGGAGGATAAGGTTTGGAAAGAGGTAAAAGGGGGGTGAAATGAAGGTATAAGGGGAAGGATAAAAGAATGGGACAGACCCATTTGTCATTTAGTTACAGTTTACAGTGTAGTGCATGTCGTGTATTTTGTGGGCTCGAGTGTGCAGGAAAGGTACGGCAAAGGGCCAGGGGCGAAAGTCTTACCTTATGTACGGGCTCCAATATTGGGATCGTCCTCCTTCCCTCACCCCCTACAGGGGGAGGGGGAAGGAGGACTCAAACCACTGTGCTATATATACACTGGAGAAGTGCAATTCGTTAGTAGCGTTAGTCTCTCTTGCTCTCTTCCCGAGCAAGACAGAGGGTGGGTCAGTTTCAGCAGCAGCAGGTGCAACGAGAGCCTACGATATATAATAATTGTGCAAAGAATTAACACCTGGGGTGGAGTGCCGTACAATGCCAAGTGCTGCTTTTTTGTATTTTTTTTTATTTTTTATGAAAGCATTCCAGGTGAGAGCAGAGGCGAATGACAATAATGCGAAGGAACAAATCACACGTGCATATGTATGCATATTAATACACATACATACACACCCCCATGCAAGAATAAGTTGTCATTCGTCAGGAAATATTGCTCTTAAGTCTATAAAGATGCATATACAGAGTATATATATACATGTACGCCACACAGTTGCGTGCATACCTGCAGTCGTCTTAAAACTATTGCTAGTAGTGGGACTTAGACTATCTCATTGCGGGGGAGGGTTGAAGATACCAGAGTAAATTTACTCTGGGATTTCCAGGTCACCTCCTTTCCCTTACATTTTTTCCTTTTTTTTTTTCATTTGCGTGGGCGGGTTAGCTAAGCAAGTATACTAGACTCCTTTCCTTTCCAATGACCGCCTTTCCCTTATATTTTTTTCCTTTTTATTTTATTTTATTTGCGGGGGCGGGTTAGTTAAGGAAGTGTACTAAACTCCTTGCTTTTCTAATTACCGCCTTTCCCTTATATTTTTTTCTTTTTGGTTAGTATTAGTGTGTTAGTATCTACTTATAGTTAACGTGGGCTACTGAGGGACGTATTCATTTATACACACATTCATCCAACGGGCCTCATTCATGTCAGTCATTCAAAATATATATACGCGCGACGCTCGAATGTCTATGTCGGGAAGTGGGTGGGGAAGTCTACCGGTAGCCCTCCCCCCCACCCCCCTCATCTCTACAGTGCGTGGTAGAGAAAGTGTGTTGTGTGCTTCCAGCCCCACCACTGATAAGCCCCACCACTGATAAGCCCCGCCCACCGCATACCAGACCCCCGTGCTCCCAACGGCCGCGAGGGGAGGAACCTGGGGGTGAACCCCTTGACTCTCCCCACCCAACAGTGCGGCGAGCCAACACTCAGCTTGGTCCGTTGCTATGGGAGGGTGCGTGGTTGCTAGGGTAGTGACAGCGAGTCAAGCAGACGGACGTCTCCGTCTCGCCCGCCTGACTGTCACGTGAGAAAGTGCGGACTACTTCTCACCGCGTTTGCAGACTCGATACGATATTGTACTTATTAGATATAATCATAATAATACATAAATTGTATAGAAATTAATTTAATTGCGTCGGTAGTATTTGAATGGACATGTATGCGTACGCAAGCCCGTGTTTAAAACTCGCAGCCCCGCACTCACCCATGTGTGCCCATTGCAAGATTACGTTACTGAGTCGTGTTGAGGCATAATTTTAGTTGTCGCTGTCGCTGTCACCTTCATTGTCTGCAAAGATGGGGTCGGGCAAATCGCCTTGGATGTATCTAGAAAGTCGTCGCCACCAGAGGTGCGTTCCATAGTCTTCGTCGTCCAAAGAAATGAAACTGTCTGTCGTGAGTTCTTCGTCCTGGTCAGCGAGCTTCTGCCAAACCCTGTCTGCAAGTCGGTGGTGACGGTAGTTGATCGCTTCAGTGCGATACCTTACATGTAGTCTCTCTCTCCGCACCACCATCCCATCTCCCGTCCATTTCAGCCTCTCTCTCTCTCTCTCTCTCTCTCTCTCTCTCTCTCTCTCTCTCTCTCTCTCTCTCTCTCTCTCTCTCTGTCCATTATGATGATGACCCGAAGTCGAATAAAAGCTTCATTTATGAAATATCTTTGTTTCACACCCTTTCAGTCGTTTTCATTTATGATGAGATCGTAATAAGAGATCGCTTTCCCCTGAAATTTCGCTCATATCCTTCTCTCTCTCTCTCTCTCTCTCTCTCTCTCTCTCTCTCTCTCTGGCGTCACCTTTTTTTGTTCCTATGAAAGTCGATACTGATCAGTAGCAAAATAAACCAAAGAAATGCATGCACTTGTGCACTGATTTCCACTTCAGTGCAATTGTGCATTGATTTCCACGTCAGTCCTATTGTATTGATTTCCATTTTAATGCAACTGTATATTAATTACCACTTCACTGCACTTGTGCACTGATTTACACTTCAATGCACTTGTGCATTGATTTCCCTCTTCAAAGTACTTGTGCATTGATTTCCACTTCATTGCAGTTGGGTATTGAACCCCACATTAATGTACTTGTGCACTGATTACACCTTAATGTACTTGTGCATTGATTACCACATTAATGCACTTGTGTATTGATTACTACTTCACCGCACTTGTGGATTGATTAGTACTTCAAGGCACTTCTGCATTAATTCCTACTTCAATGCATTTCTGCATTGATTTCCACTTCAATGCATTTGTGCACTGTTTCCACTTTAATGCACTTATGCATTGATTTCCAGTTCAGTGCACTTGTGCATCGATTTCCCCTTCAAAGAACTTGTGCATTGATTTCTGCTTCACTGTACTTGTGCATTGATTTCCACTGCAATGCACATATGCATTGATTTCCCCTTCGAAGTACTTGCGCATTGATTTCCACTTCAGTGCAACAGGGCATTGATTCCACATTAATGCATATGTGCATTGATTATCACTTTACTGTGCTTGTGCATTGATTTCCACTTCAAAGCACTTGTGCATTGATTTCCACTTCAATGCATTTGTGAATTGATTTCCACTTCAATGCAATTGTGCATTGAAAGTCAACTCAATGCACTTGTGCATTGATTTCCACTTCAATGCACTCGTGCACTGATTTACACTTCAATGCAATTGTGCATTGATTTACACTTGAATGCAATTGTGTATTTATTTCCACATTAATGCATTGTGCATTGATTACCACTTCACTGTTCTTGTGCATTGATTCCCATTCAACGCACTTGTGTATTGATTACCACTTCAATGCACTTATGCATTGATTTCCACCTCAATGTACTTTTGCATTGATATCCACTTCAGTGCATTTCTGCATTGATTTCCATTTCAATGCAATTGTGCATTGATTTCCACTTCAATGCATTTCTGCATTGATTTCCATTTCAATGCATTTTTCCATTGATTTCCGCTCCAATACACTTATGCAATGATTACCACTTCAGTGTACATTGAATTCAACTTCAATGCACTTGTATATTAATATTCACTTCAGTGCACTTGTGCATTGATTTCCAGTTTAATGCACTTGTGCATTGATTTCCACTTCAATGTACTTGTGCATTGATTGCCACGTCAATGCACTTGTGCATTGATATCCACTTCAGTGCAATTGTGTATTGATTACCCCTTAATGCACTTGTGCATTGATTACCACATCAGTGCACTTGTGCGTTGATTTCCAATTCAATGCACTTGTGCATTGATTTCCACTTCAATGCACTTGTGCATTGTAAATACCTCAATGTACTTTTGCACTGATTGTCACATCAATGCACTTGTGCATTGATTACCCCTTAATGAATATATAACTGATATATGAAGGAGATTTGTTCAAGTGAAACGCTCAATTAGATGGGTCTTATCAAAGCATTATCAAAGTGATTCTCATTCTTTATTTCAATTATTACTATTATTATTATTCATAGGATGAAGAACCCGATTCTTACACACAGAGAGAGAGAGAGAGAGAGAGAGAGAGAGAGAGAGAGAGAGAGAGAGAGAGAGAGAGAGAGAGAGAGAGAGAGAAGCCCACCACAGAAGGGGCCACTGACTTGAAATTGTGAAGCTTCCAGAGAATATTATGAAGGTGTCCATTCGAAAGAAGTGACAGAAAGTAATGGGAAATGCAGAAAGACGAAGAAGAGATCAGCTATTAAAAACAGATAAATTAACACATTAAATAAATAGATAAAAACGTAGGTAAATGATTAAAATGCAAGGAGAATTGTGTGAGGGCAGTAATGCATTGCTTCTTCGTTTGAACTCCTGAAGTTCCAACTGAACGACATCATCTGAAGGGAGGCTGTTCACTGCATCTTATCTGTCGCAGACTTTCCAAATCTCTTCCCCACAGACGAACGCAGACAACCCATCTACTACATAATTTTATTCCGGAGCATTCATTGGAATTTATGGAATGTATAAATAATATACAAACTGGTCCCTTGCTCTCCACAAGCAAGAAATTATTGGGCTTCGTTTCTGCAGTTGAATTTGCCGTCAAACATGAGTTGTAAATCCGGAAAATCCAGGGAGTGGGATTATTTAGTCTGAAGGGATTCTGTGTGTGTGTGTGTGTTTTTTTTTTTTTTTTACTTTTTGAAGGCAAGAAACACAAACACATACAAGGCTTCACCAGTTGAACACCTTAATATTCTTTAGAAGCTTGAATTTCAAGTCAATGGACTGTTTAGTGGGCTTGTTCCATATGAATAGGGTTCTTCGTCTTCTGAATAATAATAATAATAATAATAATAATAATAATAATAATAATAATAATAATAATAATAATAATAATAATAATAATAATAATAATAATTTTTTCACACTTATGAGTTTCGAGAACGAAACCTGAAATATCTGAATCATTGTTAAAGGCTTCATATATAATAATAATAATAATAATAATAATAATAATAATAATAATAATAATAATAATAATAATAATAATAATAATAATAATAATAATAATATTATTATTATTATTATTATTTATTAATTATTATTTATTAATGATTAATTATTATTTATTTATTATTTATCATTTATTATTTATTATTTATTATTATTTTTATTATTATTATTATTATTTATTTTATTATTATTTTATTATTATTTATTTATTATTATTATTATTATTATTATTATTTATTATTATTTATTATTATTATTATTTATTATTATTTATTATTATTATTATTATTATTATTATTATTATTATTATTATTATTATTATTATTATTATTATTATTATTATTATTATTATTGAGAAGATGAAGAAGAAGCCTATTCATAAGGAAGAAGAAGCAGCCCACCACAGAAGGGGCCACTGACTTGAAATCCAAGAAGCTTTCCAAGCACATGAAGGTGTTCATTTGAAAGGAGTAACAGAAGGTACTGGGAAACACGGGAAGAACAGACCACTTATTCAAAAGGGAAAAATAAATGAACAAATGACTAAATAGGAAAAATCTAAGTAAATGATTAGAATGCAAGGAGAATACTATTAGGGTACTGGAGCATTGCATCTCCGCTTGAAACATCTAGGCCTAAATGAATAATGAATGAATGCTAATGAATGCTCTCATTAGATGAAATTTTTTCATCAAAAATGTAAATAATAACGTTGCATGGCTTGGTAGATTTGCTTGCTTGTAATACTGCTTGCTTGCTTGATAGATTTGCTTGCTTGCTTGTTAGACTGCTTGCTAGATCCCTTTCTTGCTTGCTTGGCTTGATAGATTTGCTTGCTAGATTGCTTGCTTGCTTATTTGCTGTGTTTGCTTTGCTGGCTATGCTTGCTTGCTTGCTTTGCTTGTTTGCTTGCTTGCCTTGCTTGTTTTGCTAGCTTCCGTCTTGCTTGCTTGCTTTGCTCTCTTACTTGCTCTCTTAGCTTGCTTGCATGCTTGCTTGTTTTACTTGCTTGCCTCCTTGGCTTGCTTTGCTTGCTTGTTTGATTGCTTGCTTGCTTACTTGCCTGTTTGCTTGCTTTGCTTGCCTGCTTTATTTGCTTGCACACTTGCTTGCTTTAATTGCATGCTTGCTTTGCTTGCCTGCTTTATTTGCTTGCACGCTTGCTTGCTTTAATTGCATGCTTGCTTTACTTGCTTGCCTTGCTTGCTTTGCTTACTTTGCTTCCTTGCTAGCTTTGCCTTCTTGCTTGCTTTGCTTCCTTGCTAGCTCTGCCTTCTTGCTTGCTTTGCTTCCTTGCTAGCTTTGCCTTCTTGCTTGCTTTGCTTCCTTGCTAACTTTGCCTTCTTGCTTGCTTTGCTTCCTTGCTAACTTTGCCTTCTTGCTTGCTTTGCTTCCTTGCTAGCTTTGCCTTCTTGCTTGCTTTGCTTCCTTGCTAGCTTTGCCTTCTTGCTTGCTTTGCTTCCTTGCTAACTTTGCCTTCTTGCTTGCTTTGCTTCCTTGCTAGCTTTGCCTTCTTGCTTGCTTTGCTTCCTTGCTAGCTTTGCCTTCTTGCTTGCTTTGCTTCCTTGCTAGCTTTGCCTTCTTGCTTGCTTTGCTTCCTTGCTAGCTT
>JANJGK010004662.1:0-7500 GCA_039081455.1 Macrobrachium rosenbergii | reverse complement strand
ATTCGTCTAAATTCGTTGAAGGTTTTACAGTAATTACAGCTGTAAACAGATACAGTAGGTTTTGTAGCCACAAGCTGAAGACATTAGGCCTAAAACGTGACAGTTACAGCATTTAAGTTTGTAGCTGAGTTTGATGCTTTTCATTACAAATTCTCTCTCTCTCACTAAAGCATTCACGATCGGCTTGTTGTTTTCACTAATGTAAAAACAGAAACTCGAAGGATTTTTGAGAGAGAGAGAGAGAGAGAGAGAGAGAGAGAGAGAGAGAGAGAGAGAGAGAGCACATTCAGTGATGGGAGGAAAGAGGAAAGACTGGAAGCCTATGTATATATATTTCCCTCATCTCTCCAAGTGTGGCTGGACTGCGCCTGTTGGCATCACCGTCCAGAAGCCACCATGAGATCATCGGACTTTGGATCCTGATGACGATTTTCGGCGCCTTTTGACACTCGTCCCGATTTCCTCCAAGAGTCGCCATTGGTTCAGTTCACAGAATCAGTCTCAGAGCCATAGGGGAATTCCTGCTGCCTGTCCTCGAGGGAATC
This sequence comes from Macrobrachium rosenbergii, assembly GCA_039081455.1. Classification (NCBI taxonomy): domain Eukaryota; kingdom Metazoa; phylum Arthropoda; class Malacostraca; order Decapoda; family Palaemonidae; genus Macrobrachium; species Macrobrachium rosenbergii. The sequence goes on along the minus strand of JANJGK010004662.1, from coordinate 6,955 downwards.
GGAACTGAAAGAGACGCGACAGAAAACAAGCCTTTTGGGAGCACTGAACCTGGTGAGATTTCCTTTCTAGCCTCGCACCTGCCCCTACAGATGGCGGCTTCTTGCGAGGCTTTTTTCTGTTTTTAATTCAAACCACCTGCTGGCTCACTGAGGCCTGTTCGAGGCTAGGCGTCCTCCATCACAGGGTGATTGGGTGCCTGTGCGAGGCTAGAAAGACAGGGTGGTTCAGAAAAAGAACGGACGAACACTGCGTTCCCATGCCATACATTGACCCTGACTTCAACTTGATCTAAGCACTTATCGAGTCATAGTCTCAAGTACTAAGGTGTTTATAGGAATAACTTCATTAAAGTATAGAAGTAAGGACCACTTACAGTCTGTTGACTATATCAGAAGATGAAGTCAAAGCCTTTAGTCAGTCGAGCACCAGGAACCGGAAGAGGAGGCCATAGAACGAAGGCAGGAACTAATGACTAAGGCATTAGACCGATGCCTCAGTATATAAAAAGATATATTTCTTTTTACCTTCCAAACCAAACTTTGTCAGGCGTGTGGTTTGACGAATCTGGTTTTATTTAAACCAGTGAGGTTTAACGGTTGGATTTTGTTTTGTTAAGATGCGGGTTTATATTTAAGTGAGTAACGACAGCAGGTGACTCAGGTTGGTTTCAGAGAGACGAAGATGATGACCTAGACCTATATACTATGTCGGTCAAACAGACCACTGAACAAGAATGTAGTCTTATGTATAACTTGCTTTTATCATTCAGTTACGTAAGAAAATAATCCTCGAGTTAAATCCATTTTAAATCCTCTAAGTATATACCTGTAGAACTTCCACCTCAAGTAACGGATTTCGGAATAGCCCTAGACTGGAGTTGTTATCCATCAGGCTTACAGCTACGGAGATAGACTAAAATGCTCTTGATACATGCACCTGTTTGCATGCGTGTGTGTGTGTGTGTGTGTGTATGAGTATTTGTAGCGGATTTATATACCGGATTATAAGGCCAGAACTAATAGTGTGGGTATCATTCCTCTGTCCACCCACGGTTGGAGATGAGGCACGTGCGCATAAGCGGCGCGTGATTGTCTGACAGTTAACGTGTCCGATACCCTTGGCTTATTGTGATAAATATTAAACTATTTCTTCGGTAACGTATTCGAATATTGATATATACAAAGAACGCCCATACCTTCTTTTACAAATCATAAAAATGCCGATTTGTATCGATAATACGAGAATATAGTCAAACGAAAGACGAGTTTGTGTAAAACAGTTTGCTCAGATCAAACACAAACGAACGAGCGATGGGTTTCAATAATCATTATGCTTTATCTCACCGGTACATAATATACCCAAAGCTACACTTGCTACAGTCCTGTGCTCACAAACTTTACAGATTACAAGATTTCCTTATGGCTAAAAATTTGTTCTATGTACGATTTCATTGAATGAATATGAAAATAACTTTACTACGGTACCAAAATTATATAATCCACATCCGGAAACTGGAAAAGTATTATTGATGTTGACCTCCAGAACACGAATCATTGGCAAGCGAACGATAGGCCTAGTCATCAGATATCTCATTTTACTGGCCCGCTTTCAAACACTCTTTCATTTCATGTCAGTCAAAACTACTTTCAGATTGTAACCTTGATTTATTCATTTTATCTAACACTCTTTCATTTCATGTCAGTCAAAACTACTTTCAGATTGTAACCTTGATTTATTCATTTTATCTAAGTACCATTCCGATGTCTTCATTGAAAAAGGAAGTGTAGGCCAGCCTCTTACGCGGACATAATATTATGTCATCAGCACAATGGATGACGGGAACTCAGTGAGATTTCAAACTTTTGCTCGATATGTTATTTGTTAAAACACTCCTGAAATTGCCCAGTCACTGAGTTGTTATTATAGGTATGAATGCTCAAGGAAAAATCATATAAATAAGCAAAGTACTCTGAAAGAAACCGGCCGTACCACTGTCAAAAAAAAAAAAAAAAAAAAAAAAAAAAAAAATTCCCGCCCTCCACCCAATGTGGAGTTGAGGTGGTTGCTCCTTCCTCCCACCTTCCCCAAACAGCTTCATAGGCAACAATATTTCACGCTATTTCGAATATTTCCTATTCAGGTAATTTACACGCAAGAAATTATCAAAACTCCTTTTATTAGCACTCGCATAACCAATGTCTTTTTCTTTACAGCGAGAAAAAGCACAAGTATCGAAACCTCATCGTTCGTTTGTGTTAGACTGGCGTAGACTATATGATACGAGTTCATCTTCCGTGTGCTTCTATTGTGATGTTATTATCGAAATAAATTGATATGTTTCTGATCTAGATCAACTTGTGTGAAGGTTATTTGTATATATAAACATTCAGATGATTACTGAAGATGAAGTTTGCCTTTTTATCACAGTAAGCGAGCGATCTCGGAAACACTGATTTCAACCAAGCACCAGTTAACTAAGCTACGAGGCGGATGTCATGTCACATCCACCAACTGCCTTCGTTGGTGAGTGGACAGGTGGAATGAGACTGACTGTAATATTATTTTCTTTATTCTATAATCTACATACAATATTTACAATAGTTCTTTACAATGAAATTAGCATGACTTGGTTCTACTAAATGTGAATTAGCCTACAGTATTATAGTGAATTAAATTCTTCCAAAAAATTCCCAAAGGTTTTCGTAATCTTATTAGCATTATCAGAAATTCATTTTATATCATTTTTGTATTGCCTGCACTTCGCTCTTACACGGTGGGGACCAAGATCAACCATGAACCTAGATTTATCACTTCATTGACCTTGAAAGCATTCTCTCTCTCTCTCTCTCTCTCTCTCTCTCTCTCTCTCTCTCTCTCTCTCTCTCTCTCTCTCTGTCACGAGCAGTCCTGTCTGGCTGGCTGTCCGTCTCTGTCATAAGCAATCTTATCTGTCTGCCTGTCACAAGCACTCTTGCCTGCCTGTCTGTCACCATCAGTCTTGTCTGTCAGTCTGTTACTGTCACAAGCAATCTTGCCAGTCGGCCTGTCTGTCACAGGCAATGTAGTCTATCTATCTGTGTATGTCTCAAGCAATATTTTCTGTCACTTTCACTAGTAATCTTGTCCATCTGTCTTCGTGTCACTGTCACAAGCAATCTTGGCTGTCTGTCTGTCTGTCTGTTACTCTCACAAGCAATGTTGTCTGTCTGTCACTGTTGCATGCAATCTTGTCTACATGTCTGCCTGTCACTCACAAACAATTTTGTCTGTCTGTCTGTCAGTGCCATAAGCAATCTTGGCTGTCTGTGTTTGTCACTGTCCTAAGTAATTTCGTCTGTCTGTGTCTGTCAAGAATATTGCCTGTCTTGTCTGTACAAGCAATCTTGTATGTCTGTCTGTGTCTGTCACAAGCAGTCTTATCTGTCTGTCTGTGGCTGTCACAAGCAATCTTGTCTGTCTGTTACTGTCACAAGGAATGTTGTCTGTCTGTGTCTGTCACAAACAGACTTGTGTGTCTGTCTGCCACTGTCATAATCAATCTTGCCTGTCTGTTTGTCACTGTCTCAAGCAATGTTGCCTGCGTGTGTGTGTCACAAGCAACCTTTTCTGTCTGTCACTGTCACAAGCAGTGTCATCTGTCTGTGGCTGTCAAAACACGGCATTCTCTCTCTCTCTCTCTCTCTCTCTCTCTCTCTCTCTCTCTCTCTCTCTCTCTCTCTCTCTCTAATTCACCTTACTGTTTTGTCTGTTCTCAAAGAATATTTTACACATTCTTTGAACAAAATGCTCGATACTAGGCCTAGCATGGCGGTTTCAATTATCCAGTTGTTGTAGATTTGTTCTCACCCCATAATAGGCACAATATTCATCTTTTTGCTTTAGATTTGAATAGGCTTTGTTCTGTTCGGCCTTGTCGTTTTCAGTATATATATATATATATATATATATATATATATATATATATATATATATATATATATATATATATATATATATATATATATATATACACGTTTTTACGTGGTTTTAGGTTGAAATATGCTCTGTGAGACAGGTAGCAACAATTTAAGGTAATTTAGCCTTCTGATTCTGACTTCGTGGGTACAGGAAAACGTAAAAAAAGAGGAAAACAAAGGAGAATTTCATATGAGCATAGGGCTCTTGTTACTGAGGGAAATATTACGTAAAACACGTGGGCAAATTTAAAGGAGTGTATTTACATAAATGATATCAGTACGGGAAAGAGGAACTCAAGTAGATTACTATCCTGAAGGAGATTCCTACGGGATTGAATGAAACTGGGGGATTCCAGACACAGTCCGAGAAGCTTCCACGAAATAGGATCCCTCTGAAATGAGAGATATGCACATTATACGCCAGTAATGAAAATAGACAAAAGAATAATGAATTCGAAGCTGCACTGAGGGTGCCAAAGGAGTAATAAAGAATTAATACTGCCGATGCAAGAGGCGCACGGACATTAGACAAGGGAGATTTCTGGCATTCTCTTTAAGAAAATATTACGAGACAAAAGCGTGACTGAAATGGGGCTCTTCCAGGGCACTTTACCTTAGCAGATTTTCCGAGGGCGCATAGAAGGCAGTCCATGGATGACTTGCGATTTCCGAGGGCGAGTTTCTTCCACGTGGTGAGATGCAAGGGCTTCCGTAAAGGGGCAAGGCAATGGGGACTCCTCGAAACTCCAAGCAATGGTTTGTGGGCTCGAGGCAGGCCAGCGGTGGAGAGAACACTTGGAATACGGTCGAAGGGCACGAGGAAAAGTATACTTTGGAAAGGGCCACGTGATTAGGATGCAAGGGCATCGGTGGGGCCAGGTGTTGGGGACATCTTCATTCCATATCTTCCAGCCCGCGTGTGTGTCGACCTCGTGGGTTTCTGCTTTTTATCCCCTCCTATGGGGCAGGGGGTGCGTCCAACACAGATGTTTTGACTCATTGCACCTGCTGCCCGCAGGGGAGGTTTTGGCCTGTAGGAGAAACACCCAAGCCAGATTACTTTTGCCTCGAAGGAAAGATCTTTATCAAAAATGGGAGCGCCTTTAATCTTTTAAACCCTTGTTTTTAAGTCGATAGACAGATGGTCTATCGATCGGCCGGCTGGCAGTAAATGAAACACAACAGAACAACCAACAACAACAAAGGAGGGGGGGGGGGAGGGGAGGCAATTTGCTAGCGAATTCTTGCTAATCATAATACCTCCCCATACAAGATGATGTACATACCTCCTTCGGGTGTGTACATCGATATTCAAGAATGAGCGGCAAATGCTTTACGTTACTCTACATTCTGCCTTGCAATGAACTTTACTACTAAAGGTTTTATGAAGCTGTGACATTACTTTTAATAACACATTGGGACAATTTTCGTTAACAGAACGCAAAGTGATTTAAACACTTGCAAAAGAATAATTACTTTAGATTTGGTTAACCCTCTGGTAACTTTATAAAGTGACTCGAACAATTGTTAATTAATTAAGATTATAGGACCACGTATATGAGGCTATGGCCAACAAATGAAAAGAAAGGTTATTGTTCAAGAATTAAAATACACGGCTACTTAATTTTAGATAAAATGCATGCGGTTAGTACAATCTGCCTTGAGGCTGTGTAAATGAAAAACAGCGTTTATTTTTGTAAATGACATCCCCTTTTACACCATATTGTAATGACTATACATATTCACATTGATAATTTATCTTCGTTTTAACGTACTTTGCTTAGCCGGCCCCACACGGATCTTGACAGCCGTATGCGGGCGAGAGTATTCCCGAGGTTTTAATTCGCTAACCTTAAACTACGCTAATTTTATGCGTCCACTGCCTACTCAATGTTATGACGGGGCGAGCAGACAAAAGATGTGGGGTAGGACAAACAGCGATCTTGGAAGGAATGGAAGGGGGAAAAGGGATAATAATAACAAAAGGAAAATTACCAAGACGTTACGAATGAAAACTTGACCGCATATGAAAGGCGGGACACGTCCCTCAGAGCTTACGAAAGGGGCATTTAAATCACAAGGGCAAGAGTTTATGACTCGCGATTCATTAAAATAAAGATAACTAAATGACTAAAAGAAGGTAAATGATATTGGCAGAAGAGCTAAGGGAAAAAGAGTGAGGATTTTATTGTGTTAGGCGGGAATTTATTGTCCTTCGCCTATGAATTACGGCCCGGACTATCACTTCAGTCCCAGGGCGAGGAAAGTGCACCCGAAGGGCGCGACTCCTTCAGGAGGGGCTGACACGCACGCCCGGTGCCAAGGTATGGGCGCAAGGGCGTGCCACTTCTAACTCTATTATTCTTAATGATTTATACATTGTGTGGGGAATGGTATCCCGTATTTAATTGCCTCTTGTGGGGATAATTTAAGGGAAGATTAATAGAAGGTGATAAGAGATAGAAGTTCCTGAGGAACGGAGGAAGATAGAGGAGGGCTTGACATCCCCTTCTGGATTAAGGGTGCCAGGACCTTCGAAAGATGAAATGGTGGCACAGGTGCCATGGGAGCTCTAGAGCTCTTTGTAAATTACCTGGAATGTCCCACGCCCGTGGTAATTTCGCCTCGAGTCTTTCTTAATGGGACAGTCGTCCTCGGCCGGGGAAGTGGAGGGCCCGTGACCGGAGGGCGGCACGGAGTACCACCTGGGCCTGCTGATGCGACAGCTGACGCAGGAGTGTTCCGTGCGGGTTCTACCATGATCCGTCGCGGCTCTTGTAGTTCATCGGCCAAGTGAGATATGGCAGAATCCTGACTTGCAATTGCGTCGGCGACGGGCTGAGGCAGAGAGGAGGCGGTCAGGGGTGGCGTGAGCGGCTCGCAGGTAACGTTGACCAGCTCAGGCACGGGTTGCGAGGCCGCACCTGCAGGTGAGCTTCCGCGGTGGTCGGGAGGAACCGTCTCTCTGACCGACGCTGGTAGCGGTGCCAGGCCGGGG
>JANJGK010004661.1:55000-58247 GCA_039081455.1 Macrobrachium rosenbergii | reverse complement strand
CGAATGTGTGGTCACTGGATTTTGCAATGTGGTGTCCAGCCGGAAGAAATCAGGATCTCTCTTTCTCTCTCTCTCTTTCTCTCTCTCTCTCTCTCTCTCTCTCTCTCTCTCTCTCTCTCTCTCTCTCTCTCTCTCTCTCTCTCTCTCTCAGGATAACTAGTTAAAATGGTAACCAATTTAAGCTTTTTCTTCTCTCTCTCTCTCTCTCTCTCTCTCTCTCTCTCTCTCTCTCTCTCTCTCTCTCTCTCTCTCTCTCTCTGTGTGTGTGTAACAGTTAATATGATGACCAATTTAAGCTATTTCTTCTCTCTCTCTCTCTCTCTCTCTCTCTCTCTCTCTCTCTCTCTCTCTCTCTCTCTCTCTCTCTCTCTGAGGATAACACTTAAAATGATAACCAGTTAAGCTCTCTCTCTCTCTCTCTCTCTCTCTCTCTCTCTCTCTCTCTCTCTCTCTCTCTCTCTCTCTCTGAGGATAACAGTTAAAATGGTAACCTATTTAAGCTTATTCTTCTCTCTCTCTCTCTCTCTCTCTCTCTCCTCTCTCTCTCTCTCTCTCTCTCTCTCTCTCTCTCTCTCTCTCTCTCTCTCTCTCTGAGGATAACAGTTGAAATGGTAACCAATTTAAGCTTTTCCTTCTCTCTCTCTCTCTCTCTCTCTCTCTCTCTCTCTCTCTCTCTCTCTCTCTCTCTTTCTCTCTCTCTCTCTCTCTCTCTCTCTCTCTCGTCAAACTTTGCCTCAAGGTTCAGACGCTACGGAATTAGTCAAAAACTCGTCATATTTTCTAAAGCTACTTAATCAGCCATCAAGCAAAACTAAATTCGTAGCAATTGCATTTTGAAAAGCTACTGCTTGACAAGTCATAGACTTCCATCTGTTCATCAAGGTAACACTATCTTATAGATTAAAAGATAAAAGGTAATTAGCAAGTCCAGGGCTAGGTAAATTGTCATAATGATATCCTTACTTCTTGTGCGCGAGGTTACTTAGCAATTCAATAAGTGCCTGAAAGTCACAAGGACTTAAATTAAGGCCCAAAAGTTGCTTTTTTTTTTTTCAAAATTTGCACAGAAAGTAAAAAGAACTACTGAAAAATTCAAAAAATTATTGTTTACATTACCACAGTCATTCAAAATTTAATTCGTGTGACCAGGATTACTTATCAATCAATAACTGCTCGAAGAATCACAAAGACTGATTGTGAGCTAAAAGTTGCTTCCAAAATCTGAAAGTAAAAAAGATTAGAAGTTAACTTCTGCACAGGGGCCAAAAGTTATTCAGCGTTGTAGATCTACGTAGAAACTCACGGACCGCGTAAAGGCTAAAAAAAATGAAAAACGTAAAAAAATTGCCTTTTCGCTCGTAAAGGCCAAACGCTACTCCATATCCTACGAGTCGCTTAGCATGTAAACGGCGAGTAAGGAACCACAAGACCCCCCAAAAATAAAATAATAATAAAGAATAAAAGAAGACGATAAAGGCAAAAGATAATACCTTTCAAAAGCTACTTATCCGAGATTGTCATGGATCGTAAAACTACCGGGCGGTTCTGTGAAGCAAGTTGGGTGGTTGTAGTGCCGCCAGTGCACCTCGTGCGGTGCACTGTAGGCATTAATCAAGGTTCTTTGCAGCGTCCCGTCCTAAGGGCCCCGTAGCTGCTATAACCCCTTGCGTCCCTTTTACTGTACCTCCGTTCATATTCTCTTTCTTCACCCTAAATTCTATATTCAACTCAACTCAGCAAGTTGGAACGATCGTCTCCTCGAACCTACGACGACGAGGGCGTGGCCGTGGAAGGAGAGGGGAGAGACGCCCTGGTAATAAAAAAAAAAAAAAAGTCTCCGACCTAATTAGGGATGCAAGACGCTCCTTCACTCAGATTCGCCGTGGATCATCATACGTACACAAGTTTGATGACAAATCGCGGACGGTAGGTCCTTTCGTGAATACAGATTAGGCCCGGAAGCGAGACTGACTGCGCCGTCCAAGATTTGCATTCGAACTTTATTAGAAATTATTATAGACCCGCTGGAGCAAGCCCACTGCACTTATATGTATGTAATATATATATATATATATATATATATATATATATATATATATATATATATATATATATCAAAAGTGAATCTCCCTCTACTTACCTTCGTAAGTAGAAAATTTTGTTTACACGTATCCGTTGAGTCAGTCATGACGTTCCAGTTTCCTAAGAATAATTGTGGTTTGTGTCGCTGCAGAATCTTCCATGGTGTTCCAGGATTTTCCAGGATCACTAGGCCAACCTGGACAGCTAGGGCTCCCTGGTTCAATACCTGGATCTTGGTTTTTCCAGACGCCGTCTGTACTCAATACAACGCTCTTCGTGTTTATCCAGTTTTCCAGCTGCTTTTTTCAGTCAGCTCTACTTTCAGTCACTCTATACCAGTCCTGGCTTCCAGTCACTAAACACTAATAATAATATGGCCTAGACCTAAGTCAGCGAAATTGCTTCATATTTTCACTTAGAGTCAGTCACGGCTGACTGATGCTTAGAGTGATTCTGACGACAGTAGCAGATCACCAGTTATCTGAAGCCAGTCACAGTTCGACAGTTTTATAAGTAAATCACCATTTTACGCGGTTCGACAGTCTTCCTTAGCTAATCAGCCTTTGGAAGTCGGTCTGAACCAGTCAAGTTTTGACTTATTCTAAGCCAGTCACCATTTAACTGCTGTTTTAAGCCAGTTATCGTTCGGCAAAAGAGCTAAGCCCACCACTTTCTCAACAGTCAAGTTGAAATCATCAGTCTCAGGAGACAGTCACTTGGCAATCGTGCAAATCCAGTCGTATTACGTAAATCATGATTCAACAGTCGGTCTAAACCACTGGTGCTCAACCAAGGGTGGAATTCCCCCCAAGGGGGGAAATTTCAGAGTTTCAGAGGGACGAGGGAATTGTGACCACAGATTGGCAGACTCGAACTGGCTCTAGGACCACACAAAAGGCAGACAATTTTGGGAAGGGTGCATGGGCCAAAAAAAAGGTTAAGAACCACTGGTCTAAAACCAGTCACAATTCGACATCGGTCTAAAAACACTGACATCACCAATTTCTAATGCAGTCTTGGTTACTCCATTTTATGTCGAATATTTTCCGTAGGCCTAAAAGTTTTCACTCGATTTCGATATTTGTCAGATTTTCTGTTGATGAGAATAACACTTAATTACGATGTCATTCTCGCTGCCTTTTCTATTTAAAACAAGCGCAGGTGT
>JANJGK010004661.1:0-50000 GCA_039081455.1 Macrobrachium rosenbergii | reverse complement strand
GTGGCTTTTTCTGATTCTAGCCTTCTGATCAGGTTGAAAGAAAGGTAACCATGTCTCCATTTGGCAAAGTTACTTTTCTTGTGAACAGTGTACTGGCTCTGATCCGTCCTGGATCAGTGATATTACCTTTTGTAAACGGAATTGCTATCGAAACCTTTGGACATTTTATTCGTACAAACGCGATGGCTCTTATTCTTGGAGGGCTTCTTGGAAACTTGTGTGACAATTACATGGAGGAAAAGAAGTCTGGCCGACTTGCTCGAGATGCCATCGCACGATTGGAAGACCACGTTTACCATGCTACGGAAACGATCTCTCTTCTGGATGAGGCGCGGAAGGAGGCTGAGGAGAAAAACTTGAGCCTCCTTCGTGAAGTTGACAACAGGAAGAATAACGAAGCAGCCTTTATCCAGAGGAATGATCATTTGAACAACGAGATGATGAAGAAAGTGAAAGAGTATGAAGACGCGTTGATCCAGAAAGGAATGGAAATAGACAATCTAAAGGAAAAACTCGCAAACAAAGATCAAGAGTGTGAGACGACTCGAGTAAAACTGGAAGAGCTGCAGCGTCAAGCGTCGGACAATGATTTCTATTGTGGTTACCTAGAAGAGAAAGTCAAGGCCCACGAAGCGGAAAGGAAACGACTGAAACAGGTGACCACAAAACTCGAAGACCAGCTGCGAGCCTCACAGCGAGAAACAACCGTTCTGCCTGCAAGAAATCGTGATCAGGAAAAAAATCATGGAAAGGAGGCGCAGAGGAATCTACCCGCCCAGAAGAATGTCCATACCACGGAAGAGAAACTTCAGTTACTGCAAAGGGAAAATGAAAACCTGAATGAGAAACTATCTGAAAGAGGACGGAAAATGGCCTCCGTGAATAATTCTATAGTAAATGAAAAGGATAATAATAATGCTATGATTGAAGAGAACAAGGTCCTCAGAGACAAGATCACTGAACTAACAGATCAAAACGGAACGCTCCAGAAAAAAGCACGCAGGAGAAGACGCAGGTAGAAGTTCGTCATGGGCGTCGTGTTCCGGAGGCGTCGCGATCTCCTTGGTCCATACGATGGGGTTGTCTTTGGGATGGGTGTTGGCTGCTGTATCCCCCCCCCCCCACGACCCCCCAAGCTTTCAGCCAACGGGAGGCCCCCCACCTCCCACACACCCATCCTCCAGCCAACCTCATCGGCTGGGCCAAGGCGATCGCATCGCCCCTTGGAATGTGACGGAACAGCACCAACAAATGGCCAGTCAGGATTCTGGCTGCATCCACCCACTAACTGTACCCTTACAGAAAGTCTTCTCATTAATAATAACAATGATAATAATGTATGAAGGTAACAGACCATCTCTGAAGCATACCTTGTTAAAGTGAATGGAAGCATCTGAGGAATGGATTTTATAAATGGTTTTCTCAATTCTGGTTGGGTATACCAGCTCGAGACATAGGACACTTTGCATCTGTTATCGAACCTGGATTTCTGCCCACCTTTTGGATGGTGGCCTATCTCCTTAAGGAAATCAGCAGTTGTCTGGGCCACTTAAGGTTGGGTATACCAGATCGAGACATAGGCAACTTTGCCTCTGTCATCGAAACTGGATTGCTGCCCACCTTTTGTATGGTGGCCTGTTTCCTTAAGGAAATCAGCAGTTGTCTGGGCCACTTAAGGTTGGGTATACCAGTTCGAGACATAGGCAACTTTGCCTCTGTCATCGAAACTGGATTGCTGCCCACCATTTGGATGGTGGCCTGTTTCCTTAAGGAAATCAGCAGTTGCCTGGGCCACTTAAGGTTGGGTATACCAGTTCGAGACATAGGCAACTTTGCCTCTGTCATCGAAACTGGATTGCTGCCCACCTTTTGTATGGTGGCCTGTTTCCTTAAGGAAATCAGCAGTTGTCTGGGCCACTTAAGGTTGGGTATACCAGTTCGAGACATAGGCAACTTTGCCTCTGTCATCGAAACTGGATTGCTGCCCACCTTTTGTATGGTGGCCTGTTTCCTTAAGGAAATCAGCAGTTGTCTGGGCCACTTAAGGTTGGGTATACCAGTTCGAGACATAGGCAACATTGCCTCTGTCATCGAAACTGGATTGCTGCCCACCTTTTGGATGGTGGCCTATCTCCTTAAGGAAATCAGCAGTTGTTTAGGCCACTTAAGGTTGGGTTTACCAGTTCGAGACATAGGCAACATTGCCTCTATCATCGAAACTGGATTGCTGCCCACCTTTTGGATGGTGGCCTATCTCCTTAAGGAAATCAGCAGCTGTCAGGGCCACTTAAGGTTGGGTTTACCAGTTCGAGACATAGGCAACTTTGCTTCTGTCATCGAAACTGGATTGCTGCCCACCTTTTGTATGGTGGCCTGTTTCCTTAAGGAAATCAGCAGCTGTCAAGGCCACTTAAGGTTGGGTTTACCAGTTCGAGACATAGGCAACTTTGCCTCTGTCATCGAAACTGGATTGCTGCCCACCTTTTGTATGGTGGCCTGTTTCCTTAAGGAAATCAGCAGTTGTCTGGGCCACTTAAGGTTGGGTATACCAGTTCGAGACATAGGCAACTTTGCCTCTGTCATCGAAACTGGATTGCTGCCCACCTTTTGGATGGTGGCCTGTTTCCTTAAGGAAATCAGCAGTTGTCAGGGCCACTTAAGGTTGGGTTTACCAGTTCGAGACATAGGCAACTTTGCCTCTGTCATCGAAACTGGATTGCTGCCCACCTTTTGTATGGTGGCCTGTTTCCTTAAGGAAATCAGCAGTTGTCTGGGCCACTTAAGGTTGGGTATACCAGTTCGAGACATAGGCAACTTTGCCTCTGTCATCGAAACTGGATTGCTGCCCACCTTTTGGATGGTGGCCTATCTCCTTAAGGAAATCAGCAACTGTCAGGGCCACTTAAGGTTGGGTATACCAGTTCGAGACATAGGCAACTTTGCCTCTGTCATCGAAACTGGATTGCTGCCCACCTTTTGGATGGTGGCCTATCTCCTTAAGGAAATCAGCAGCTGTCAGGGCCACTTAAGGTTGGGTTTACCAGTTCGAGACATAGGCAACTTTGCCTCTGTCATCGAAACTGGATTGCTGCCCACCTTTTGTATGGTGGCCTCTTTCCTTAAGGAAATCAGCAGTTGTCTGGGCCACTTAAGGTTGGGTATACCAGTTCGAGACATAGGCAACTTTGCCTCTGTCATCGAAACTGGATTTCTGCCCACCTTTTGTATGGTGGCCTGTTTCCTTAAGGAAATCAGCAGTTGTCTGGGCCACTTAAGGTTGTGTATACCAGTTCGAGACATAGACAACTTTGCCTCTGTCATCGAAACTGGATTGCTGCCCACCTTTTGTATGGTGGCCTGTTTCCTTAAGGAAATCAGCAGTTGTCTAGGCCACTTAAGGTTGGGTATACCAGTTCGAGACATAGGCAACTTTGCCTCTGTCATCGAAACTGGATTTCTGCCCACCTTTTGTATGGTGGTCTGTTTCCTTAAGGAAATCAGCAGTTGTCTGGGCCACTTAAGGTTGGGTATACCAGTTCGAGACATAGGTAACTTTGCCTCTGTCATCGAAACTGGATTGCTGCCCACCTTTTTTATATGGTGGCCTGTTTCCTTAAGGAAATCAGCAGTTGTCTGGGCCACTTAAGGTTGGGTATACCAGTTCGAGACATAGGCAACTTTGCCTCTGTCATCGAAACTGGATTGCTGCCCACCTTTTGTATGGTGGCCTGTTTCCTTAAGGAAATCAGCAGTTGTCTGGGCCACTTAAGGTTGGGTATACCAGTTCGAGACATAGGCAACTTTGCCTCTGTCATCGAAACTCGATTGCTGCCCACCTTTTGTATGGTGGCCTGTTTCCTTAAGGAAATCAGCAGTTGTCTAGGCCACTTAAGGTTGGGTATACCAGTTCGAGATATAGGCAACTTTGCCTCTGTCATCGAAACTCGATTGCTGCCCACCTTTTGTATGGTGGCCTGTTTCCTTAAGGAAATCAGCAGTTGTCTGGGCCACTTAAGGTAGGGTATACCAGTTCGAGACATAGGCAACTTTGCCTCTATCATCGAAACTGGATTGCTGCCCACCTTTTGTATGGTGGCCTGTTTCCTTAAGGAAATCAGCAGTTGTCTCGGCCACTTAAGGTTGGGTATACCAGTTCGAGACATAGGCAACTTTGCCTCTGTCATCGAAACTGGATTGCTGCCCACCTTTTGTATGGTGGCCTATCTCCTTAAGGAAATCAGCAGTTGTTTGGGCCACTTAAGGTTGGGTTTACCAGTTCGAGACATAGGCAACATTGCCTCTGTCATCGAAACTGGATTGCTGCCCACCTTTTGGATGGTGGCCTATCTCCTTAAGGAAATCAGCAGCTGTCAAGGCCACTTAAGGTTGGGTTTACCAGTTCGAGATATAGGCAACTTTGCCTCTGTCATCGAAACTGGATTGCTGCCCACCTTTTGTATGGTGGCCTGTTTCCTTAAGGAAATCAGCAGTTGTCTATGCCACTTAAGGTTGGGTATACCAGTTCGAGACATAGGCAACTTCGCCTCTGTCATCGAAACTGGATTGCTGCCCACCTTTTGGATGGTGGCCTGTTTCCTTAAGGAAATCAGCAGTTGTCAGGGCCACTTAAGGTTGGGTTTACCAGTTCGAAACACAGGCAACTTTGCCTCTGTCATCGAAACTGGATTGCTGCCCACCTTTTGTATGGTGGCCTGTTTCCTTAAGGAAATGAGCAGTTGTCTGGGCCACTTAAGGTTGGGTATACCAGTTCGAGACATAGGCAACTTTGCCTCTGTCATCGAAACTGGATTGCTGCCCACCTTTTGTATGGTGGCCTGTTTCCTTAAGGAAATGAGCAGTTGTCTGGGCCACTTAAGGTTGGGTATACCAGTTCGAGACATAGGCAACTTTGCCTCTGTCATTGAAACTGGATTGCTGCCCACCTTTTAGATGGTGGCCTATCTCCTTAAGGAAATCAGCAACTGTCAGGGCCACTTAAGGTTGGGTATACCAGTTCGAGACATAGGCAACTTTGCCTCTGTCTTCGAAACTGGATTGCTCCCCACCTTTTGGATGGTGGCCTATCTCCTTAAGGAAATCAGCAGCTGTCA
The DNA here is from genome assembly GCA_039081455.1 of Macrobrachium rosenbergii. NCBI lineage: Eukaryota > Metazoa > Arthropoda > Malacostraca > Decapoda > Palaemonidae > Macrobrachium > Macrobrachium rosenbergii. Next base: position 44,889 of record JANJGK010004661.1, on the reverse strand, counting down.
GGGCCACTTAAGGTTGGGTTTACCAGTTCGAGACATAGGCAACTTTGCCTCTGTCATCGAAACTGGATTTCTGCCCACCTTTTGTATGGTGGCCTGTTTCCTTAAGGAAATCAGCAGTTGTCTGGGCCACTTAAGGTTGGGTATACCAGTTCGAGACATAGACAACTTTGCCTCTGTCATCGAAACTGGATTGCTGCCCACCTTTTGTATGGTGGCCTGTTTCCTTAAGGAAATCAGCAGTTGTCTGGGCCATTTAAGGTTGGGTATACCAGTTCGAGACATAGGCAACTTTGCCTCTGTCATCGAAATTGGATTTCTGCCCACCTTTTGTATGGTGGTCTGTTTCCTTAAGGAAATCAGCAGTTGACTGGGCCATTTAAGGTTGGGTATACCAGTTCGAGACATAGGTAACTTTGCCTCTGTCATCGAAACTGGATTTCTGCCCACCTTTTGTATGGTGGCCTGTTTCCTTAAGGAAATCAGCAGTTGTCTGGGCCACTTAAGGTTGGGTATACCAGTTCGAGACATAGGCAACTTTGCCTCTGTCATCGAAACTGGATTTCTGCCCACCTTTTGTATGGTGGCCTGTTTCCTTAAGGAAATCAGCAGTTGTCTGGGCCACTTAAGGTTGGGTATACCAGTTCGATACATAGGCAACTTTGCCTCTGTCATCGAAACTCGATTGCTGCCCACCTTTTGTATGGTGGCCTGTTTCCTTAAGGAAATCAGCAGTTGTCTGGGCCACTTAAGGTTGGGTTTACCAGTTCGAGACATAGGCAACTTTGCCTCTGTCATCGAAACTGGATTGCTGCCCACCTTTTGGACGGTGGCCTATCTCCTTAAGGAAATCAGCAGCTGTCAGGGCCACTTAAGGTTGGGTTTACCAGTTCGAGACATAGGCAACTTTGCCTCTGTCATCGAAACTGGATTGCTGCCCATCTTTTGGATGGTGGCCTATCTCCTTAAGGAAATGAGCAGCTGTCAGGGCCACTTAAGTTCGGGTATACCAGTTCGAGACATAGGCAACTTTGCCTCTGTCATCGAAACTGGATTGCTGCCCACCTTTTGGATGGTGGCCTATCTCCTTAAGGAAATCAGCAGCTGTCAGGGCCACTTAAGGTTGGGTATACCAGTTCGAGACATGTGCTTCTTTGCCTTTGTCATCGAAACTGGATTGCTGCCCACCTTTTGGTTGGTGGCCCCTCTTCTTAAGGAAACCAGCATCTGTCAGGGCCACTTAAGGTTGCTTATACCAGTTCGAGACATAGGCAACTTTGCCTCTGTCATCGAAACTGGATTGCTGCCCACCTTTTGGATGGTAGCCTATCTCCTTAAGGAAATCAGCAGTTGTCGGGGCCACTTAAGGTTGGGTATACCAGTTCGAGACATAGGCAACTTTACCTCAGTCATCGAAACTGGATTGCTGCCCACCTTTTGGATGGTGGCCTGTCTCCTTAAGGAAATCAGCAGCTGTCAGGGCCACTTAAGGTTGGGTATACCAGTTCGAGACATAGGCAACTTTGCCTCTGTCATCGAAACTGGATTGCTGCCCACCTTTTGGATGGTGGCTTATATCCTTAAGGAAATGAGCAGCTGTCAGGGCCACTTAAGGTTGGGTATACCAGTTCGAGACATAGGCAACTTTGCCTCTGTCATCGAAACTGAATTGCTGCCCACCTTTTGGATGGTGGCGTATCTCCTTAAGGAAATCAGCAGCTGTCAGGGCCACTTAAGTTTGGGTATACCAGTTCGAGACATAGGCAACTTTGTCTCTATCATCGAAACTGGATTTCTGGCCATCTTTTGCATGGTGACCTATTTCCTTAAGGAAATCAGCAGCTGTCAGGGCTACTTAAGGTTGTGTGTACCAGTTCGTGACATAGGCAACTTTGCCTTTGTCATCGAAACTGGATTTCTGCCCACCTTTTTGTTGGTGGCCACTCTCCCTAAGGAAATCAGCAGCTGTCAGGGCCACTTAAGGTTCGGTATACTAGTTCGAGACATAGGCAACTTTGCCTTTGTCATCGAAACTGGATTTCTGCCCACCTTTTGCATGGTGACCTATTTCCTTAAGGAAATCATTATCTTTCCGGGCCACTTAAGGTTGTGTGTACTAGTTCGAGACATGTGCTTCTTTGCCTTTGTCATCGAAACTGGATTTCTGCCCACCTTTTGTATGGTGGCCGCTCTCCTTAAGGAAATCAGCAGCTCTCAGGGCCACTTAAGGTTGGGTATACCAGTTCGAGACATGGGCTTCTATTCCTTTGTCATCGAAACTGAACTTCTACCCACCTTTGGTATGCTGGCCTTTCTCTTTAAGGAAATCATAAGCTGTCAGACCACTTAAGTTGGGTATACCAGTTGGAGACATAGGCAACTTTGCCTCTGTCATCGAAACTGGATTGCTACCCACCTGTTGCATGGTGGCCTATCTCTTTAAGGAAATCGGCATCTGTCAGGGCCACATAAGGTTGGGTATACCAGTTCGAGACATAGGCAACTTTGCCTCTATCATCGAAACCGGATTTCTGCCCACCTTTTGTATGGTAGCCTATCTCTTTAAGGAAGTTGGAAGCTGTCAGGGCCACTAAAGTAGGTTATACCAGTTCAAGACATAGGCAACTTTGCCCCTGTCATCGAAACTGGATTTTTGCTCACCTTTTTTATGGTGGCCTGTCTCCATAAGGAAATCAGCGGCTGTCAGGGCCTCTTAAGGTTGGGTATACCAGGATGACATAGGCAACTTTGCCTCTGTCATTGAAACTGGATTTCTGCCCACCTTTTGGATGGTGGCCTGATTCCTTAAGGAAATCAGCAGCTGTCAGGGCCGCTTAAGGTTGGGTATACCAGTTTCAGACATAGGCAACTTTGCCTTTGTCATCGAAACTGGATTTATGCCCAACTTTTCTATACTGGCCAGTCACCTTAAGGAAATCAGCAGCTTTCAGGGCCACTTAAGGTTGGGTATATCTGTTTGAGGTATAGGCAATGTTGCCTTTGTCATTGAAACTGGGTTTCTGCCCACCTTTTGAATGGTGGCCAGTCACCTTAAGGAAATCAGTAACTGTCAGGGCCACTGAAGGTTGGGTATATCTGTTTGAGGTATAGGCAATGTTGCCTCTGTCATCGTAAGTGGATTTCTCCCCTCCTTTTAGATGGTGGCTTGTCACCGTAAAGAAATCAGCACCTGTCAGGGCCTCTTAAGGGTCCCATACACGTTATAATCACGCTATCCGGTCATCTGAACCGGAAGTAAACCTCACTGTTTGCGGTGTTCTCCTTTGACCAAAAGTGGGCGGAGTACGTCGGCCTCTCCGACCAGCTCGCAACCTGCCGTTGTTGCCAGGTTCGTGGCTTCCGTTTCACTTCAGGTGGCCGGAATCCTCAAAGTCTATGGCGTGATCTTAAGATTTACTTCAGTTTTAAATAGATTCTTAAAGGGTAACATGGCAGCTACATCGGCAGATAAGTTCTTGGAGGAGTTTACTGAACGTTGTACGAAAACAAAATGAGGCTTATGATAGATTAGTTTCAAAATTACAGGAGAAGGATGCAGTATATATATATATATATATATATATATATATATATATATATATATATATATATATATATATATATATATATATATATATATATATATATATATATATATATATATATATATATATATATATATATATATATATATATATATATATATATATATATAGTTGGTGAAAAGAAATGAATGATCTCATGCTTGTTAATATTGTAATGTTCATTTATTTATTATTCTTCTGTTTATATCTACTACTGGTTTAAGAAGATTCTTCTTTATAGATGTTGATCTTTCTAACTTTATCATGTAATAGGGTAGTTTTCCCAGGAGGTCTTAAGAAGACACAATTGAATTTCTTTCTTCATTAGCACCAAAGAAATAACTTTACAATAGAAATACTAGGTGAAATGTACAATTACTGGATGAGTCCAAGTGAGCCTGTCTTCTTTATCAACCCACAATAGGTGAGGCTTGCAACCTCACACCTTCTTCTTTGTGCCTTAGCTGCTCCTTCTCTGCTCTTCTCTCTGCTGCTTCTCAGCTGTGCCTCCTCTACTCTCTATTCACCTTTCCCTCTTCAGAACTGGACTTGATAAGGATAAGGATTTTTGGAAGTTTTTGTCCCGCCCCTCTGCAGGCGGAATCCTGGTTTTGGTCCGGCCCTATAGATGCCTAATTGGTTAGGCTAATCTAAAGACAGCACATTTCGGGTGGATTTCTGGAAAAAGCACCGCCTTCAAAAGCAGGTGTTTTGACGTCACCGGAACTTTTAAATTCCGACGGCTGTTTATCCCGCTAAGGCCACCACGCGATTTGTTACGAATTCCTCGTGATTATGAACTCGATTAAGAGCTGTCATAATGGCTTCGTAACCACGGCACAATAAAAAACACACACACCCATGTTTTGCTTTTCTAATCACGACACGGTTTTGCTGTTCTAGTGCTAGTTCATAAACCTCTTTGTTCCTGAGTTCTGGCCTTGTGGTGACGGCATAGCCAAAACACAGAGATGTTTTAAAATTCTCTCTCTCTCTCTCTCTCTGTTCCTTCTTCTGTAACTATCAGCATCTAACAATGGAAGGTTTCTCTCTCTCTCTCCCTCTCTTTCGTTATTTGATTAACACTTAGAATATTCAGAATTCCTAGTTATCACTACAATTTAATGAACTGAAACTTTACCCTGGCGACTGGTTTAATTATCCGAGAATGGACGAGCAGAACGACATGGAATTATTATAGATGGTCTCCCCTCGTCTGGAAATAAAAAGCACGCTTGTACGAGACAACCAGCATCACTATAAGAGAGGTTGCTGGCCACAAGTCATTCCTTGGGGCATATAACCCCAGGGACATGTAAAGCAATTATTCAAGTTATGCAACACAAGTTTACAAAGGCAGATAGTAACTATGTTGCATACACAGCGTCCTGCATAGTCTAGTGGTATATTCACTAGTCTAGTGTGCAGTAGGTCTATGACCCGTTAAAGCAGAATAGGCCATGACCTTCGTTTCTGTAGCCAAGTGAGGGTAAAATCTTCAACTTTTTTGTACCAAAATTTTTTAATTTATACAAGGAAAATTGAAATATTATTGAAAATATTATTGTCAGAAACTTTTCATTTATGTACAGAAAATAACAATGTGATTTAAACAATAGTACCAATACATACATACATACATACATACATACACACACACATATATATATATATATATATATATATATATATATATATATATATATATATATATATATATATATATATATATATATATATAAATATATATATGAGTGTGTGTGTGCGTGTGTATTAGTGCTATTATCTAAATTGCATTGTTACTAAATATATGTTATTAAGCATATATATGGGCATATGGGCAGAGGTGTATTTTAGTTTCATTGCAGAACAAGATATATATATATATATATATATATATATATATATATATATATATATATATATATATATATATATATATGACGTCGATATAGATATCTGTATATATATATATATATATATATATATATATATATATATATATATATATATATATATATATATATATATATATATATATATATATATATATATATATATATGTATATATATAAGCATATTTCGTACACCGAGATATTTGTTATATTCACAGGTTTAAATATGCAAATATCGTTAAATATCCAATTTACTCTACCTCGGGATAACACACACGAAAGGTGGAATTATAATTGATAAAAGCTTCATCACCAGTGGGATTCGAACCGCCGACTGGTGAGGAAGTGACGACGCACAGTGACGCTTTTAACACTGAGCCATCGATGGTAAGAGAGTCACTTATTAATTATCATTTATCTTGAGTGTATATTATCCCCGAGGTAGATTGATCTAGACATTATACATTTGTAGCTTAATATTTGTGAATATACAATTTACTTACATACATGCATACATATGTACAGTCGGCCACAGGAATAAGTATACACATTTCAGCCACACGGGCTGGTTGTGATCTGGTAACACTGGAACTGTGCATCCAGACGCACGATGAAATTCGCACCTCTACACCTCTTCCCCCAAATTTTTTCCTCTATCCTTCACTCCCACCCTTTCAAGCACACGTTTATATAACTTCTGCTCCCTCTCTCTAATTTCTCCTTTAAGGAAAATAATATAACTGAGTCTATTCTGTAGGTTTATTTTCTCATCATGGAGGCGAGAAAACCCGTCTGTTCAACTTTTGTCGTAATAATATTATTACCTGCTGTTACTGACAGAAGAATTAACTCGGTTTTCGTGGAGCTCTCTTGTAATAATGGGATTTAGCTGTCTACCAATAAAAGCCTTATCTATCAAATAACAGGATACCTACTACTCTTTAATTTTAATTGTAATATCAACAACCGCATTCCAAATTCTTATTATTACAAAGACAACTAGCATCAGATCGTGTAGGACCTTACGTAACTCAAATTAAGCATGAAGAAATAAAGAAGACACAGTTAAAGAGAGAAAGACCTCCATAGGCCTAGAAGACACTGAAGGAGGAGGAAGAAAGAGACAGTTATAAGAGAGAGGACAACAGCAAGAAGGAGGCAGACGGAAAGGAGACACAGTGTAATAGAGCTGATAGAGTGTGGCTGGTGTTAGAAGGGGCGCCATTACCCTCTTAAGTATAATGGGAGCAAAGGTCTTGACTTAGTAAATGTCGTACGGGTTATTATGGCAGTCGATTCTCCCTTATGGTTGAACGTTTGTTTGGTCACAACCGACAATCACTGGATCTAATTCTCGTATTTTTGTGCATGATTTGAACTGCTCGGCATACGTTTACATTTATCTATCGATGGCAAGCATGTGCAGCTTTTTTGTTTGTTTGTTTGTGTTCGTTCTGCAGTTGAGAATTTCCACGTTAAGAATGTATCAAGTAATAATGGGATTATATCCTTGTATATATATATATATATATATATATATATATATATATATATATATATATATATATATATATATATATATATATACTATATATATATATACTATATATATATATATATATATATATATATATATATATATATATATATATATATGTATATATATATATATATATATATATATATATATATATATATATATATATATATATATATATATCATTTGACGTCCACACCTGATATTAGTAACATTTTTAACGTATACATAATTAAGGGACAAATATTACAGTACCCTATTATTAAGGATACACAATAGATTGAAAAATAACCATTTATTATTAAATATGTTATATAATAAGACATGACCAAAAACAAACTATTACTTAGTCTCAATGAAAGCAGATTACCCTTCAACCAACAACATTATCTTGGTTTTATTAAGATTTTCTCAACAAATTCATCCGCTACTAAAAAAGTTTCCTCCCTTCTATTAGAGTATCAGTATTTAGTCCATCCACCATCGTTGGCGATGACATCTTGTAGTCTACTGGGGACGGAGGCTACATGATTGTAGACGATGCGTTGATTTCTTCTGAATATCTCCCATTCGGACATGGTGTGCTGGAGGAGCTGCCTTGATGATCGCTCTTGGCCTGGGATCCAAGAGTTGACGAGGGTCCCCCAGCAATTTTCCAAGGGATTCATATCACACCCCTTACTTGGCCAGTCCAGCAGGTCAATGTCTCGTTGCTCCTCAACCATCGCCTAACTATCCTGGCTGTGTGAATGGGACAGTTATCCATATATAGTATATATTAATAATTTTTTACAAGAGGCGTCAAATTGTGAAGGGTGAGCTGGACATAACCTTTAATTTAAGGTTCTGCCTGTTTTTTCCCTGTTTTGATTTCTCCTTTCTCCTGGTTTGAAAAGCTGAGAGATATTCCACCTACGACCCCTCTCAAAGAGCTCGAAGCCATAAGCCACGTGGAGTTGAAGTCTATCGTGGAGAGGAAGAAGGTGGAATTTCACTTAGCTTTTCAAACCAGGAGGAAGGAGAGATCTGAACTGGGAGACAGAACCTTACGGTAAAGATTATGTCCACCTCACCCTTCCGACAAATGACACCTCATATGATGCTTGCATATCATATCATATATATATATATATATATATATATATATATATATATATATATATATATATATATATATATATATATATATATATATATATATATATATATATATATATACAGTATATATATATATATATATATATATATATATATATATATATATATATATATATATATATAAATTTCTGACTCACGTCGGGATCGAACCCAGGTCTCTCAGGTGGAAAGCAAGGGCGTTATCCACTGGGCCACACAAGTCTAAAAGAAGTTGGAACCTGAGAGCAACTGCACCCAAGGAATTACCTGGGCAAGCTAACTGCTTGCATACCAGCGAGTTTTCCCCAACTTCCCGACTCAGCAATGACCCAATAGACAACATTTCATTCGAATTATCCTTTCTGAGTGAATAAGATAGAAATCATCAACACACAATCACGTGTGGAACAGAAATAAGTTTCTGACTCCACACGTGATTGTGTGTTGATGATTTCTATCTTATTCACTCAGAAGGGATAATTCGAATGAAATGTTGTCTATTGGGTCATTGCTGAGTCGGGAAGTTGGGGAAAACTCGCTGGTATGCAAGCAGTTAGCTTGCCCAGGTAATTCCTTGGGTGCAGTTGCTCTCAGGTTCCAACTTCTTTTAGACTTGTGTGGCCCAGTGGATAACGCCCTTGCTTTCCACCTGAGAGACCTGGGTTCGATCCCGACGTGAGTCAGAAATTATATATATATATATATATATATATATATATATATATATATATATATATATATATATATATATATATATATATATATGATATGATATGCAAGCATCATATGAGGTGTCATTTGTCGGAAGGGTGAGGTGGACATAATCTTTAACGTAAGGTTCTGTCTCCCAGTTCAGATCTCTTCTTCCTCCTGGTTTGAAAAGCTAAGTGAAATTCCACCTTCTTCCTCTCCACGATAGACTTCAACTCCACGTGGCTTATGGCTTCGAGCTCTTTGAGAGGGGTCGTAGGTGGAATATCTCTCAGCTTTTCAAACCAGGAGAAAGGAGAAATCTAAACAGGGAAAAAACAGGCAGAACCTTAAATTAAAGGTTATGTCCAGCTCACCCTTCACAATTTGACGCCTCTTGTAAAAAATTATTAATATATACTATATATGGATAACTGTCCCATTCACACAGCCAGGATAGTTAGGCGATGGTTTGAGGAGCAACGAGACATTGACCTGCTGGACTGGCCAAGTAAGGGGTGTGATATGAATCCCTTGGAAAATTGCTGGGGGACCCTCGTCAACTCTTGGATCCCAGGCCAAGAGCGATCATCAAGGCAGCTCCTCCAGCACACCATGTCCGAATGGGAGATATTCAGAAGAAATCAACGCATCGTCTACAATCATGTAGCCTCCGTCCCCAGTAGACTACAAGATGTCATCGCCAACGATGGTGGATGGACTAAATACTGATACTCTAATAGAAGGGAGGAAACTTTTTTAGTAGCGGATGAATTTGTTGAGAAAATCTTAATAAAACCAAGATAATGTTGTTGGTTGAAGGGTAATCTGCTTTCATTGAGACTAAGTAATAGTTTGTTTTTGGTCATGTCTTATTATATAACATATTTAATAATAAATGGTTATTTTTCAATCTATTGTGTATCCTTAATAATAGGGTACTGTAATATTTGTCCCTTAATTATGTATACGTTAAAAATGTTACTAATATCAGGTGTGGACGTCAAATGATATATATATATATATATATATATATATATATATATATATATATATATATATATATATATATATATATATATATATATATATATATATATATATATATATAGTATATATATATATATATATATATATATATATATATATATATATATATATATATACAAGGATATAATCCCATTATTACTTGATACATTCTTAACGTGGAAATTCTCAACTGCAGAACGAACACAAACAAACAAACAAAAAAGCTGCACATGCTTGCCATCGATAGATAAATGTAAACGTATGCCGAGCAGTTCAAATCATGCACAAAAATACGAGAATTAGATCCAGTGATTGTCGGTTGTGACCAAACAAACGTTCAACCATAAGGGAGAATCGACTGCCATAATAACCCGTACGACATTTACTAAGTCAAGACCTTTGCTCCCATTATACTTAAGAGGGTAATGGCGCCCCTTCTAACACCAGCCACACTCTATCAGCTCTATTACACTGTGTCTCCTTTCCGTCTGCCTCCTTCTTGCTGTTGTCCTCTCTCTTATAACTGTCTCTTTCTTCCTCCTCCTTCAGTGTCTTCTAGGCCTATGGAGGTCTTTCTCTCTTTAACTGTGTCTTCTTTATTTCTTCATGCTTAATTTGAGTTACGTAAGGTCCTACACGATCTGATGCTAGTTGTCTTTGTAATAATAAGAATTTGGAATGCGGTTGTTGATATTACAATTAAAATTAAAGAGTAGTAGGTATCCTGTTATTTGATAGATAAGGCTTTTATTGGTAGACAGCTAAATCCCATTATTACAAGAGAGCTCCACGAAAACCGAGTTAATTCTTCTGTCAGTAACAGCAGGTAATAATATTATTACGACAAAAGTTGAACAGACGGGTTTTCTCGCCTCCATGATGAGAAAATAAACCTACAGAATAGACTCAGTTATATTATTTTCCTTAAAGGAGAAATTAGAGAGAGGGAGCAGAAGTTATATAAACGTGTGCTTGAAAGGGTGGGAGTGAAGGATAGAGGAAAAAATTTGGGGGTAGAGGTGTAGAGGTGTGAATTTCATCGTGCGTCTGGATGCACAGTTCCAGTGTTAGCAGATCACAACCAGCCCGTGTGGCTGAAATGTATATACTTATTCCTGTGGCCGACTGTACATACACGCATATATATAAATTATATATATATATATATATATATATATATATATATATATATATATATATATATATATATATATAATTCGCAAATTTTAAGCAATACATGTCGTATAATATCCAGTTCACTCTATCTCGAGGATAACATACATCCAAGAAGAATTATATGTATATATATAATATATATATCTATATATATGTGTGTGTGTGTGTGTGTGTGTGTGTAAGTGAACTAAAGAAATTTAGATTTCTCTCAAATCAAAATATCTTAAATACTCATTTTTTTTTTATTTTTATTTCTTCGTTCTCTTTTTGTGTTCTAATAACTGTGACAGAAATGATAAAAGCTCTGACTTCCTTTGTAGTTGCTTGTGCGTCGAAGACACTTATTTCTTCATCTTCACGGGCGTCTTCATTTACTTGGTCTCTGAATCCGTCGACGTCTTCAGGAGCCTCTTATACCATTCCCTCAGTTTCTCCAAGTGCTTCCGAAGGCTCCGTGAGGAATATCCCGCATGAAGAATCGCGTCGAAGCCGAAATAACGATCTCTGGAATCCCCAAAGCTCAGTAGCTTTTTCTGATTCTAGCATTCTGGTCAGGTTGAAAGAAAGGTAACCATGTCTCCATTTGGCAAAGTTACTTTTCTTGTGAACATTGTACTGGCTCTGATCCGTCCTGGATCAGTGATATTACCTTTTGTGAATGGAAATCCTATCGAAACCCTTGGACATTTTATTCGTACAAACGCGATGGCTCTTATTCTTGGAGGGCTTCTTGGAAACTTGTGTGACAATTACATGGAGGAAAAGAAGTCTGGCCGACTTGCTCGAGATGCCATCGCACGACTGGAAGACGACGTTTACCATGCTAAGGAAACTATCTCTCTTCTGGATGAGGCGCGGAAGGAGGCTGAGGAGAAAAACTTGAGCCTCCTTCATGAAGTTGACAACAGGAAGAATAACGAAGCAGCCTTTATCCAGAGGAATGATCATTTGAACAACGAGATGATGAAGAAAGTGAAAGAGTATGAAGACGCGTTGATCCAGAAAGGAATGGAAATAGACAATCTAAAGGAAAAACTCGCAAACAAAGATCAAGAGTGTGAGACGACTCGAGTAAAACTGGAAGAGCTGCAGCGTCAAGCATCGGACAATGATTTCTATTGTGGTTACCTAGAAGAGAAAGTCAAGGCCCACGAAGCGGAAAGGAAACGACTGAATGAGGTGACCACAAAACTCGAAGACCAGCTGCGAGCCTCACAGCGAGAAACAACCGTTCTGCCTGCAAGAAATCGTGATCAGGAAAAAAATCATGGAAAGGAGGCGCAGAGGAATCTACCCGCCCAGAAGAATGTCCATACCACGGAAGAGAAACTTCAGTTACTGCAAAGGGAAAATGAAAACCTGAATGAGAAACTATCTGAAAGAGGACGGAAAATGGCCTCCGTGAATAATTCTATAGTAAATGAAAAGGATAATAATAATGCTCTGATTGAAGAGAACAAGGTCCTCAGAGACAAGATCACTGAACTAACAGATCAAAACGGAACGGTCCAGAAAAAAGCACGCAGGAGAAGACGCAGGTAGACGTTCGTCATGGGCGTCGTGTTCCGGAGGCGTCACGATCTCCTTGGTCCATACGATGGGGTTGTCTTTGGGATGGGTGTTGGCTGCTGCATCCCCCCCCCACCACCCCCCAAGCTTTCAGCCAACGGGAGGCCCCCCACCTCCCACACACCCATCCTCCAGCCAACCTCATCGGCTGGGCCAAGGCGATCGCATCGTCCCTTGGAATGTGACGGAACAGCACCAACAAATGGCCAGTCAGGATTCTGGCTGCATCCACCCACTAACTGTACCCTTACAGAAAGTCTTCTCATTAATAATAATAATGATAATAATATATGAAGGTAACAGACCATCTCTGAAGCATACCTTGTTAAAGTGAATGGAAGCATCTGAGGAATGGATTTTATAAATGGTCTTCTCAATTCTGGTTGGGTATACCAGCTCGAGACATGGGACACTTTGCATCTGTTATCGAACCTGGATTTCTGCCCACCTTTTGGATGGTGGCCTATCTCCTTAAGGAAATCAGCAGTTGTCTGGGCCACTTAAGGTTGGGTATACCAGTTCGAGACATAGGCAACTTTGCCTCTGTCATCGAAACTGGATTGCTGCCCACCTTTTGTATGGTGGCCTGTTTCCTTAAGGAAATCAGCAGTTGTCTGGGCCACTTCAGGTTGGGTATACCAGTTCGAGACATAGGCAACTTTGCGTCTGTCATCGAAACTGGATTGCTGCCCACCTTTTGTATGGTGGCCTGTTTCCTTAAGGAAATCAGCAGTTGTCTGGGCCACTTAAGGTTGGGTATACCAGTTCGAGACATAGGCAACTTTGCCTCTGTCATCAAAACTAGATTGCTGCCCACCTTTTGTATGGTGGCCTGTTTCCTTAAGGAAATCAGTAGTTGTCTGGGCCACTTAAGGTTGGGTATACCAGTTCGAGACATAGGCAACTTTGCCTCTGTCATCGAAACTGGATTGCTGCCCACCTTTTGGATGGTGGCCTATCTCCTTAAGGAAATCAGCAGCTGTCAGGGCCACTTAAGGTTGGGTTTACCAGTTCGAGACATAGGCAACTTTGCCTCTGTCATCGAAACTGGATTGCTGCCCAGCTTTTGTATGGTGGCCTGTTTCCTTAAGGAAATCAGCAGTTGTCTGGGCCACTTAAGGTTGGGTATACCAGTTCAAGACATAGGCAACTTTGCCTCTGTCATCGAAACTGGATTGCTGCCCACCTTTTGCATGGTGGCCTATCTCCTTAAGGAAATCAGCAGCTGTCAGGGCCACTTAAGGTTGGGTTTACCAGTTCGCGACATAGGCAACTTTGCCTCTGTCATCGAAACTGGATTGCTGCCCACCTTTTGGATGGTGGCCTATCTCCTTAAGGAAATCAGCAGCTGTTAGGGCCACTTAAGGTTGGGTTTACCAGTTCTAGACATAGGCAACTTTGCCTCTGTCATCGAAACTGGATTGCTGCCCACCTTTTGTATGGTGGCCTGTTTCCTTAAGGAAATCAGCAGTTGTCTGGGCCACTTAAGGTTGGGTATACCAGTTCGAGACATAGGCAACTTTGCCTCTGTCATCGAAACTGGATTGCTGCCCACCTTTTGTATGGTGGCCTATCTCCTTAAGGAAATCAGCAGCTGTCAGGGCCACTTAAGGTTGGGTATACCAGTTCGAGACATACGCAACTTTGCCTGTGTCATCGAAACTGGATTGCTGCCCACCTTTTGTATGGTGGCCTATCTCCTTAAGGAAATCAGCAGCTGTCAGGGCCACTTAAGGTTGGGTTTACCAGTTCGAGACATAGGCAACTTTGCCTGTGTCATCGAAACTGGATTGCTGCCCACCTTTTGTATGGTGGCCTGTTTCCTTAAGGAAATCAGCAGTTGTCTGGGCCACTTAAGGTTGGGTATACCAGTTCGAGACATAGGCAACTTTGCCTCTGTCATCGAAACTGGATTGCTGCCCACCTTTTCTATAGTGACCTGTTTCCTTAAGGAAATCAGCAGTTGTCCGGGCCACTTAAGGTTGGGTATACCAGTTCGAAACATAGGCAACTTTGCCTCTGTCATCGAAACTGGATTGCTGCCCACCTTTTGGATGGTGGCCTATCTCCTTAAGGAAATCAGCAGCTGTCAGGGCCACTTAAGGTTTGGTTTACCAGTTCGAGACATAGGCAACTTTGCCTCTGTCATCGAAACTGGATTGCTGCCCACCTTTTGGATGGTGGCCTATCTCCTTAAGGAAATCAGCAGCTGTCAGGGCCACTTAAGGTTGGGTTTACCAGTTCGAGACATAGGCAACTTTGCCTCTGTCATCGAAACTGGATTGCTGCCCACCTTTTGTATGGTGGCCTGTTTCCTTAAGGAAATCAGCAGTTGTCTGGGCCACTTAAGGTTGGGTATACCAGTTCGAGACATAGGTAACTTTGCCTCTGTCATCGAAACTGGATTGCTGCCCACCTTTTGGAGGGTGGCCTATCTCCTTAAAAAAATCAGCAGCTGTCAGGGCCACTTAAGGTTGGGTTTACCAGTTCGAGACATAGGCAACTTTGCCTCGGTCATCGAAACTGGATTGCTGCCCACCTTTTGGATGGTGGCCTGTCTCCTTAAGGAAATCAGCAGCTGTCAGGGCCACTTAAGGTTGGGTTTACCAGTTCGAGACATAGGCAACTTTGCCTCAGTCATCGAAACTGGATTGCTGCCCACCTTTTGGATGGTGGCCTATCTCCTTAAGAAAATCAGCAGCTGTCAGGGCCACTTAAGGTTGGGTTTACCAGTTCGAGACATAGGCAACTTTGCCTCAGTCATCGAAACTGGATTGCTGCCCACCTTTTGGATGGTGGCCTGTCTCCTTAAGGAAATCAGCAGCTGTCGGGGCCACTTAAGGTTGGGTATACCAGTTCGAGACATAGGCAACTTTGCCTCTGTCATCGAAACTGGATTGCTGCCCACCTTTTGGATAGTGGCCTATCTCCTTAATGAAATGAGCAGCTGTCAGGGCCGCTTAAGGTTGGGTATACCAGTTCGAGACATAGGCAACTTTGCCTCTGTCATCGAAACTGGATTGCTGCCCACCTTTTGGATGGTGGCCTATCTCCTTAAAGAAATCAGCAGCTGTCAGGGCCTCTTAAGGTTGGGTATACCAGTTCGAGACATAGGCAACTTTGCCTCTGTCATCAAAACTGGATTGCTGCCCACCTTTTGGATGATGGCCTGTCTCCTTAATGAAATGAGCAGCTGTCAGGGCCACTTAAGATTGGGTATACCAGTTCGAGACATAGGCAACTTTGCCTGTGTCATCGAAACTGGATTGCTGCCCACCTTTTGGATGGTGGCCTATCTCCTTAAGGAAATCAGCAGCTGTCAGGGCTACTTAAGGTTGTGTGTACCAGTTCGAGACATAAGCAACTTTGCCTTTGTCATCGAAACTGGATTTCTGCCCACCTTTTTCATGGTGACCTATTTCCTTAAGGAAATCATTATCTTCCAGGGCCACTTAAGGTTGTGTGTACCAGTTCGAGACATATGCTTCTTTCCCTTTGTCATCGAAACTGGATTTCTGCCCACCTTTTGCATGGTGGCCACTCTCCTTAAGGAAATCAACAGCTGTCAGGGCCACTTAAGGTTGGGTATACCAGTTCGAGACATGGGCTTCTATTCCTCTGTCATCGAAACTGAACTTCTACCCACCTTTGGTATGGTGGCCTTTCTCTTTAAGGAAATCAGAAGCTGTCAGGCCACTTAAGTTGGGTATACCAGTTCGAGACATAGGCAACTTTGCCTCTGTCATCGAAACTGGATTGCTACCCACCTGTTGCATGGTGGCCTATCTCTTTAAGGAAATCGGCATTTGTCAGGGCCACTTAAGGTTGGGTATACCAGTTCGAGACATAGGCAACTTTGCTTCTGTCATCGAAACCGGATTTCTGCCCACCTTTTGTATGGTAGCCTATCTCTTTAAGGAAATTGTAAGCTGTCAGGGCCACTAAAGTAGGTTATACCAGTTCAAGACATAGGCAACTTTGCCCCTGTCATCGAAACTGGATTTTTGCTCACCTTTTTTATGGTGGCCTGTCTCCATAAGGAAATCAGCGGCTTTCAGGGCCTCTTAAGGTTGGGTATACCAGGATGACATAGGCAACTTTGCCTCTGTCATTGAAACTGGATTTCTGCCCACCTTTTGGATGGTGGCCTGATTCCTTAAGGAAATCAGCAGCTGTCAGGGCCGCTTAAGGTTGGGTATACCAGTTTCAGACATAGGCAACTTTGCCTTTGTCATCGAAACTGGATTTATGCCCAACTTTTCTATACTGGCCAGTCACCTTAAGGAAATCAGCAGCTTTCAGGGCCACTTAAGGTTGGGTATATCTGTTTGAGGTATAGGCAATGTTGCCTTTGTCATTGAAACTGGGTTTCTGCCCACCTTTTGAATGGTGGCCAGTCACCTTAAGGAAATCAGTAACTGTCAGGGCCACTGAATTTTGGGTATATCTGTTTGAGGTATAGGCAATGTTGCCTCTGTCATCGAAAGTGGATTTCTCCCCTCCTTTTAGATGGTGGCTTGTCACCGTAAAGAAATCAGCACCTGTCAGGGCCTCTTAAGGGTCCCACACACGTTATAATCACGCTATCCGGTCATCTGAACCGGAAGTAAACCTCACTGTTTGCGGTGTTCTCCTTTGACCAAAAGTGGGCGGAGTACGTCGGCCTCTCCGACCAGCTCGCAACCTGCCGTTGTTGCCAGGTTCGTGGCTTCCGTTTCACTTCAGGTGGCCGGAATCCTCAAAGTCTATGGCGTGATCTTAAGATTTACTTCAGTTTTAAATAGATTCTTAAAGGGTAACATGGCAGCTACATCGGCAGATAAGTTCTTGGAGGAGTTTACTGAACGTTGTAGGAAAACAAAATGAGGCTTATGATAGATTAGTTTCAAAATTACAGGAGAAGGATGCAGTATATATATATATATATATATATATATATATATATATATATATATATATATATATATATATATATATATATATATATATATATATATATATATATATTTATATATATATATATATATATATATATATATATATATATATATATATATATATATATATATATATATATATATATATATATATATATATATATATATATATATATATATAGTTGGTGAAAAGAAATGAATGATCTCATGCTTGTTAATATTGTAATGTTCATTTATTTATTATTCTTCTGTTTATATCTACTACTGGTTTAAGAAGATTCTTCTTTATAGATGTTGATCTTTCTAACTTTATCATGTAATAGGGTAGTTTTCCCAGGAGGTCTTAAGAAGACACAATTGAATTTCTTTCTTCATTAGCACCAAAGAAATAACTTTACAATAGAAATACAAGGTGAAATGTACAATTACTGGATGAGTCCAAGTGAGCCTGTCTTCTTTATCAACCCACAATAGGTGAGGCTTGCAACCTCACACCTTCTTCTTTGTGCCTTAGCTGCTCCTTCTCTGCTCTTCTCTCTGCTGCTTCTCAGCTGTGCCTCCTCTACTCTCTATTCACCTTTCCCTCTTCAGAACTGGACTTGATAAGGATAAGGATTTTTGGAAGTTTTTGTCCCGCCCCTCTGCAGGCGGAATCTTGGTTTTGGTCCGGCCCTATAGATGCCTAATTGGTTAGGCTAATCTAAAGACAGCCCATTTCGGGTGGATTTCTGGAAAAAGCACCGCCTTCAAAAGCAGGTGTTTTGACGTCACCGAAACTTTTAAATTCCGACGGCTCTTTATCCCGCTAAGGCCACCACGCGTTTTGTTACGAATTCCTCGTGATTATGAACTCGATTAAGAGCAGTCATCATGGCTTCGTAACCACGACACAATAAAAAACACACACACCCATGTTTTGCTTTTCTAATCACGACACGGTTTTGCTGTTCTAGTGCTAGTTCATAAACCTCTTTGTTCCTGAGTTCTGGCCTTGTGGTGACGGCATAGCCAAAACACAGAGATGTTTTAAAATTCTCTCTCTCTCTCTCTCTCTCTCTCTCTCTCTCTCTCTCTCTCTCTCTCTCTCTCTCTCTCTCTCTCTGTTCCTTCTTCTGTAACTATCAGCATCTAACAATGGAAGGTTTCTCTTTCTCTCTCCCTCTCTTTCGTTATTTGATTAACACTCAGAATATTCAGAATTCCTAGTTATCACTACAATTTAATGAATTGAAACTTTACCCTGGCGACTGGTTTAATTATCCGAGAATGGACGAGCAGAACGACATGGAATTATTATAGATGGTCTCCCCTCTTCTGGAAATAAAAAGCACGCTTGTACGAGACAACCAGCATCACTATAAGAGAGGTTGCTGGCCACAAGTCATTCCTTGGGGCATATAACCCCAGGGACATGTAAAGCAATTATTCAAGTTATGCAACACAAGTTTACAAAGGCAGATAGTAACTATGTTGCATACACAGCGTCCTGCATAGTCTAGTGGTATATTCACTAGTCTAGTATGCAGTAAGTCTATGACCCGTTAAAGCAGAATAGGCCATGACCTTCGTTTCTGTAGCCAAGTGAGGGTAAAATCTTCAACTTTTTGTACCAAATTTTTTTAATTTATACAAGGAAAATTGAAATATTATTGAAAATATTATTGTCAGAAACTTTTCATTTATGTACAGAAAATAACAATGTGATTTAAACAATAGTACTAATACATACATACATACACTCACATATATATATAAATATATATATGAGTGTGTGTGTGCGTGTGTATTAGTGCTATTATCTAAATTGCATTGTTACTAAATATATGTTATTAAGCATATGTATGGGCATATGGGCAGAGGTGTATTTTAGTTTCATTGCAGAACAAGATATATATATATATATATATATATATATATATATATATATATATATATATATATATATATATATATATATATATATATGACGTCGATATAGATATCTGTATATATATATATATATGTATATATATAAGCATATTTCGTACACCGGGATATTTGTTATATTCACAGGTTTAAATATGCAAATATCGTTAAATATCCAATTTACTCGACCTCGGGATAACACACACGAAAGGTGGAATTATAATTGATAAAAGCTTCATCACCAGTGGGATTCGAACTGCCGACTGGTGAGGAAGCGACGACGCACAGTGACGCTTTTAACACTGAGCCATCGATGGTAAGAGAGTCACTTATTAATTATCATTTATCTTGAGTGTATATTATCCCCGAGGTAGATTGATCTAGACATTATACATTTGTAGCTTAATATTTGTGAATATACACTTTACTTACATACATGCATACATATGTACATACACGCATATATATAAATTTTATATATATATATATATATATATATATATATATATATATATATATATATATATATATATATATATATATATATATATATATATATATATATATATATATATATATAATTCGCAAATTTTAAGCAATAAATGTCGTATAATATCCAGTTCACTCTATATCGAGGATAACCTACATCCAAGAAAAATTATATGTATATATATAATATATATATCTATATATATGTGTGTGTGTGTGTGTGTGTAAGTGAACTAAAGAAATTTAGATTTCTCTCAGATCAAAATATCTTAAATACTCATTTTTTGTTTAATTTTTATTTCTTCGTTCTCTTTTTGTGTTCTAATAACTGTGACAGAAATGATAAAAGCTCTGACTTCCTTTGTAGTTGCTTGTGCGTCGAAGACACTTATTTCTTCATCTTCACGGGCGTCTTCATTTACTTGGTCTCTGAATCCGTCGACGTCTTCAGGAGCCTCTTACACCATTCCCTCAGTTTCTCCAAGTGCTTCCGAAGGCTCCGTGAGGAATCTCCCGAAGGAAGAATCGCGTCGAAGCCGAAATAACGATCTCTGGAATCCCCAAAGCTCAGTGGCTTTTTCTGATTCTAGCCTTCTGATCAGGTTGAAAGAAAGATAACCATGTCTCCATTTGGCAAAGTTACTTTTCTTGTGAACATTGTACTGGCTCTGATCCGTCCTGGATCAGTGATATTACCTTTTGTAAACGGAATTGCTATCGAAACCCTTGGACATTTTATTCGTACAAACGCGATGGCTCTTATTCTTGGAGGGCTTCTTGGAAACTTGTGTGACAATTACATGGAGGAAAAGAAGTCTGGCCGACTTGCTCGAGATGCCATCGCACGACTGGAAGACCACGTTTACCATGCTAAGGAAACTATCTCTCTTCTGGATGAGGCGCGGAAGGAGGCTGAGGAGAAAAACTTGAGCCTCCTTCGTGAAGTTGACAACAGGAAGAATAACGAAGCAGCCTCTATCCAGAGGAATGATCATTTGAACAACGAGATGATGAAGAAAGTGAAAGAGTATGAAGACGCGTTGATCCAGAAAGGAATGGAAATAGACAATCTAAAGGAGAAACTCGCAAACAAAGATCAAGAGTGTGAGACGAATCGAGTAAAACTGGAAGAGCTGCAGCGTCAAGCATCGGACAACGATTTCTATTGTGGTTACCTAGAAGAGAAAGTCAAGGCCCACGAAGCGGAAAGGAAACGACTGAAAGAGGTGACTACAAAACTCGAAGACCAGCTGCGAGCCTCACAGCGAGAAACAACCGTTCTGCCTGCAAGAAATCGTGATCAGGAAAAAAATCATGGAAAGGAGGCGCAGAGGAACCTACCCGCCCAGAAGAATGTCCATACCACGGAAGAGAAACTTCAGTTACTGCAAAGGGAAAATGAAAACCTGAATGAGAAACTATCTAAAAGAGGACGGGAAATGGCCTCCGTGAATAATTCTATAGTAAATGAAAAGGATAATAATAATGCTCTGATTGAAGAGAACAAGGTCCTCAGAGACAAGATCACTGAACTAACAGATCAAAACGGAACGGTCCAGAAAAAAGCACGCAGGAGAAGACGCAGGTAGACGTTCGTCATGGGCGTCGTGTTCCGGAGGCGTCGCGATCTCCTTGGTCCATACGATGGGGTTGTCTTTGGGATGGGTGTTGGCTGCTGCATCCCCCCCCCCACGACCCCCCAAGCTTTCAGCCAACGGGAGGCCCCCCACCTCCCACACACCCATCCTCCAGCCAACCTCATCGGCTGGGCCAAGGCGATCGCATCGCCCCTTGGAATGTGACGGAACAGCACCAACAAATGGCCAGTCAGGATTCTGGCTGCATCCACCCACTAACCTGGATTTCTGCCCACCTTTTGGATGGTGGCCTATCTCCTTAAGGAAATCAGCAGTTGTCTGGGCCACTTAAGGTTGGGTATACCAGTTCGAGACATAGGCAACTTTGCCTCTGTTATCGAACCTGGATTCTGCCCACCTTTTGGATGGTGGCCTGTTTCCTTAAGGAAATCAGCAGTTGTGTGGGCCAATTCAGGTTGGGTATACCAGTTCGAGACGTAGGCAACTTTGCCTCTGTCATCGAAACTGGATTGCTGCCCACCTTTTGTATGGTGGCCTGTTTCCTTAAGGAAATCAGCAGTCGTGTGGGCCACTTAAGGTTGGGTATACCAGTTCGAGACATAGGCAACTTTGCCTCTGTCATCGAAACTGGATTGCTGCCCAACTTTTGTATGGTGGCCTGTTTCCTTAAGGAAATCAGCAGTTGTCTGGGCCACTTAAGGTTGGGTATACCAGTTCGAGACATAGGCAACTTTGCCTCTGTCATCGAAACTGGATTGCTGCCCACCTTTTGTATGGTGGCCTGTTTCCTTAAGGAAATCAGCAGTTGTCTGGGCCACTTAAGGTTGGGTATACCAGTTCGAAACATAGGCAACTTTGCCTCTGTCATCGAAACTGGATTGCTGCCCACCTTTTGTATGGTGGCCTGTTTCCTTAAGGAAATCAGCAGTTGTCTGGGCCACTTAAGGTTGGGTATACCAGTTCGAGACATAGGCAACTTTGCCTCTGTCATCGAAACTGGATTGCTGCCCAACTTTTGTATGGTGGCCTGTTTCCTTAAGGAAATCAGCAGTTCTCTGGACCACTTAAGGTTGGGTTTACCAGTTCGAGACATAGGCAACTTTGCCTCTGTCATCGAAACTGGATTGCTGCCCAACTTTTGTATGGTGGCCTACCTCCTTAAGGAAATCAGCAGTTGTCTGGGCCACTTAAGGTTGGGTATACCAGTTCGAGACATAGGCAACTTTGCCTCTGTCATCGAAACTGGATTGCTGCAAACTTTTTGTATGGTGGCCTGTTTCCTTAAGGAAATCAGCAGTTGTCTGGGCCACTTAAGGTTGGGTATACCAGTTCGAGACATAGGCAACTTTGCCTCTGTCATCGAAACTGGATTGCTGCCCACCTTTTGTATGGTGGCCTGTTTCCTTAAGGAAATCAGCAGTTGTCTGGGCCACTTAAGGTTGGGTATACCAGTTCGAGACATAGGCAACTTTGCCTCTGTCATCGAAACTGGATTGCTGCCCAACTTTTGTATGGTGGCCTGTTTCCTTAAGGAAATCAGCAGTTGTCTGGGCCACTTAAGGTTGGGTATACCAGTTCGAGACATAGGCAACTTTGCCTCTGTCATCGAAACTGGATTGCTGCCCACCTTTTGTATGGTGGCCTGTTTCCTTAAGGAAATCAGCAGTTGTCTGGGCCACTTAAGGTTGGGTATACCAGTTCGAAACATAGGCAACTTTGCCTCTGTCATCGAAACTGGATTGCTGCCCACCTTTTGTATGGTGGCCTGTTTCCTTAAGGAAATCAGCAGTTGTCTGGGCCACTTAAGGTTGGGTATACTAGTTCGAGACATAGGCAACTTTGCCTCTATCATCGAAACTGGATTGCTGCCCACCTTTTGTATGGTGGCCTGTTTCCTTAAGGAAATCAGCAGTTGTCTGGGCCACTTAAGGTTGGGTATACCAGTTCGAGACATAGGCAACTTTGCCTCTGTCATCGAAACTGGATTGCTGCCCAACTTTTGTATGGTGGCCTGTTTCCTTAAGGAAATCAGCAGTTGTCTGGGCCACTTAAGGTTGGGTATACCAGTTCGAGACATAGGCAACTTTGCCTCTGTCATCGAAACTGGATTGCTGCCCACCTTTTGTATGGTGGCCTGTTTCCTTAAGGAAATCAGCTGTTGTCTGGGCCACTTAAGGTTGGGTATACCAGTTCGAGACATAGGCAACTTTGCCTCTGTCATCGAAATTGGATTGCTGCCCACCTTTTGTATGGTGGCCTGTTTCCTTGAGGAAATCAGCAGTTGTCTGGGCCACTTAAGGTTGGGTATACCAGTTCGAGACATAGGCAACTTTGCCTCTGTCATCGAAACTGGATTGCTGCCCAACTTTTGTATGGTGGCCGGTTTCCTTAAGGAAATCAGCAGTTGTCTGGGCCACTTAAGGTTGGGTATACCAGTTCGAGACATAGGCAACTTTGCCTCTGTCATCGAAACTGGATTTCTGCCCACCTTTTGTATGGTGGCCTGTTTCCTTAAGGAAATCACCATTTGTCTGGGCCACTTAAGGTTGGGTATACCAGTTCGAGACATAGGCAACTTTGCCTCTGTCATCGAAACTGGATTGCTGCCCACCTTTTGTATGGTGGCCTGTTTCCTTAAGGAAATCAGCAGTTGTCTGGGCCACTTATGGTTGGGTATACCAGTTCGAGACATAGGCAACTTTGCCTCTGTCATCTAAACTGGATTGCTGCCCACCTTTTGTATGGTGGCCTGTTTCCTTAAGGAAATCAGCAGTTGTCTGGGCCACTTAAGGTTGGGTATACCAGCTCGAGACATAGGCAACTTTGCGTCTGTCATCGAAACTGGATTGCTGCCCACCTTTTGTATGGTGGCCTGTTTCCTTAAGGAAATCAGCAGTTGTCTGGGCCACTTAAGGTTGGGTATACCAGTTCGAGACATAGGCAACTTTGCCTCTGTCATCGAAACTGGATTGCTGCCCAACTTTTGTATGGTGGCCTGTTTCCTTAAGGAAATCAGCAGTTGTGTGGGCCACTTAAGGTTGGGTATACCAGTTCGAGACATAGGCAATTTTGCCTCTGTCATCGAAACTGGATCTGCCCACTTTTTGTATGGTGGCCTGTTTCCTTAAGGAAATCAGCAGTTGTCTGGGCCACTTAAGGTTGGGTATACCAGTTCGAGACATAGGCAACTTTGCCTCTGTCATCGAAACTGTATTGCTGCCCATTTTTTGTATGGTGGCCTGTTTCCTTAAGGAAATCAGCAGTTGTCTGGGCCACTTAAGGTTGGGCATACCAGTTCGAGACATAGGCAACTTTGCCTCTGTCATCGAAACTGGATTGCTGCCCAACTTTTGTATGGTGGCCTGTTTCCTTAAGGAAATCAGCAGTTGTCTGGGCCACTTAAGGTTGGGTATACCAGCTCGAGACATAGGCAACTTTGCCTCTGTCATCGAAACTGGATTTCTGCCCACCTTTTGTATGGTGGCCTGTTTCCTTAAGGAAATCAGCATTTGTCTGGGCCACTTAAGGTTGGGTATACCAGTTCGAGACATAGGCAACTTTGCCTCTGTCATCGAAACTGGATTGCTGCCCACCTTTTGTATGGTGGCCTGTTTCCTTAAGGAAATCAGCAGTTGTCTGGGCCACTTAAGGTTGGGTATACCAGTTCGAGACATAGGCAACTTTGCCTCTGTCATCAAAACTGGATTGCTGCCCACCTTTTGTATGGTGGCCTGTTTCCTTAAGGAAATCAGCAGTTGTCTGGGCCACTTAAGGTTGGGTATACCAGTTCGAGACATAGGCAACTTTGCCTCTGTCACCGAAACTGGATTGCTGCCCACCTTTTGTATGGTGGCCTGTTTCCTTAAGGATATCAGCAGTTGTCTGGGCCACTTAAAGTTGGGTATACCAGTTAGAGACATAGGCAACTTTGCCTCTGTCATCGAAACTGGATTGCTGCCCACCTTTTGTATGGTGGCCTGTTTCCTTAAGGAAATCAGCAGTTGTCTGGGCCACTTAAAGTTGGGTATACCAGTTAGAGACATAGGCAACTTTGCCTCTGTCATCGAAACTGGATTTCTGCCCACCTTTTGGTTGGTGGCCTGTTTCCTTAAGGAAATCAGCAGTTTTCTGGGCCACTTAAGGTTGGGTATACCAGTTCGAGACATAGGCAACTTTGCCTCTGTCATCGAAACTGGATTGCTGCCCACCTTTTGTATGGTGGCCTGTTTCCATAAGGAAATCAGCAGTTGTCTGGGCCACTTAAGGTTGGGTATACCAGTTCGAGACATAGGCAACTTTGCCTCTGTCATCGAAACTGGATTTCTGCCCACCTTTTGTATGGTGGCCTGTTTCCTTAAGGAAATCAGCAGTTGTCTGGGCCACTTAAGGTTGGGTATACCAGTTCGAGACATAGGCAACTTTGTCTCCGTCATCGAAACTGGATTTCTGCCCACCTTTTGTATGGTGGCCTGTTTCCTTAAGGAAATCAGCAGTTGTCTGGGCCACTTAAGGTTGGGTATACCAGTTCGAGACATAGGCAACTTTGCCTATGTCATCAAAACTGGATTTCTGCCCACCTTTGTATGGTGGCCTGTTTCTTTAAGGAAATCAGCAGTTGTCTGGGCCACTTAAGGTTGGGTATACCAGTTCGAGACATAGGCAACTTTGCCTCTGTCATCCAAACTGGATTGCTGCCCACCTTTTGTATGGTGGCCTGTTTCCTTAAGGAAATCAGCAGTTGTCTGGGCCACTTAAGGTTGGGTATACCAGTTCGATACATAGGCAACTCTGCCTCTGTCATCGAAACTGGATTTCTGCCCACCTTTTGTATGGTGGCCTGTTTCCTTAAGGAAATCAGCAGTTGTCTGGGCCACTTAAGGTTGGGTATACCAGTTCGAGACATAGGCAACTCTGCCTCTGTCATCGAAACTGGATTGCTGCCCACCTTTTGTATGGTGGCCTGTTTCCTTAAGGAAATCAGCAGTTGTCTGGGCCACTTAAGGTTGGGTATACCAGTTCGAGACATAGGCAACTTTGCCTTTGTCATCGAAACTGGATTTCTGCCCACCTTTTGTTTGGTGGCCTGTTTCCTTAAGGAAATCAGCAGTTGTCTGGGCCACTTAAGGTTGGGTATACCAGTTCGAGACATAGGCAACTGTGCCTCTGTCATAGAAACTGGATTGCTGCCCACCTTTTGTATTGTGGCCTGTTTCCTTAAGGAAATCAGCAGTTGTCTGGGCCACTTAAGGTTGGGTATACCAGTTCGAGACATAGGCAACTTTGCCTCTGTCATCGAAACTGGATTTCTGCCCACCTTTTGTATGGTGGCCTGTGTCCTTAAGGAAATCAGCAGTTGTCTGGGCCACTTAAGGTTGGGTATACCAGTTCGAGACATAGGCAACTTTCCCTCTGTCATCAAAACTGGATTGCTGCCCACTTTTTATATGGTGGCCTGTTTCCTTAAGGAAATCAGCAGTTGTCTGGGCCACTTAAGGTTGGGTATACCAGTTCGAAACATAGGCAACTTTGCCTCTGTCATCGAAACTGGATTGCTGCTCACCTTTTGTATGGTGGCCTGTTTTCTTAAGGAAATCAGCAGTTTTCTGGGCCACTTAAGGTTGGGTATACCAGTTCGAGACATAGGCAACTTTGCCTCTGTCATCGAAACTGGATTGCTGCCCATTTTTTGTATGGTGGCCTGTTTCCTTAAGGAAATCAGCAGTTGTCTGGGCCACTTAAGGTTGGGTATACCAGTTCGAGACATAGGCAACTTTGCCTCTGTCATCGAAACTGGATTGCTGCCCATTTTTTGTATGGTGGCCTGTTTCCTTAAGGAAATCAGCAGTTGTCTGGGCCACTTAAGGTTGGGTTTACCACTTCGAGACATAGGCAACTTTGCCTCTGTCATCGAAACTGGATTGCTGCCCAACTTTTGTATGGTGGCCGGTTTCCTTAAGGAAATCAGCAGTTGTCTGGGCCACTTAAGGTTGGGTATACCAGTTCGAGACATAGGCAACTTTGCCTCTGTCATCGAAACTGGATTTCTGCCCACCTTTTGTATGGTGGCCTGTTTCCTTAAGGAAATCACCATTTGTCTGGGCCACTTAAGGTTGGGTATACCAGTTCGAGACATAGGCAACTTTGCCTCTGTCATCGAAACTGGATTGCTGCCCACCTTTTGTATGGTGGCCTGTTTCCTTAAGGAAATCAGCAGTTGTCTGGGCCACTTATGGTTGGGTATACCAGTTCGAGACATAGGCAACTTTGCCTCTGTCATCTAAACTGGATTTCTGCCCACCTTTTGTATGGTGGCCTGTTTCCTTAAGGAAATCAGCAGTTGTCTGGGCCACTTAAGGTTGGGTATACCAGCTCGAGACATAGGCAACTTTGCGTCTGTCATCGAAACTGGATTGCTGCCCACCTTTTGTATGGTGGCCTGTTTCCTTAAGGAAATCAGCAGTTGTCTGGGCCACTTAAGGTTGGGTATACCAGTTCGAGACATAGGCAACTTTGCCTCTGTCATCGAAACTGGATTGCTGCCCAACTTTTGTATGGTGGCCTGTTTCCTTAAGGAAATCAGCAGTTGTGTGGGCCACTTAAGGTTGGGTATACCAGTTCGAGACATAGGCAATTTTGCCTCTGTCATCGAAACTGGATCTGCCCACTTTTTGTATGGTGGCCTGTTTCCTTAAGGAAATCAGCAGTTGTCTGGGCCACTTAAGGTTGGGTATACCAGTTCGAGACATAGGCAACTTTGCCTCTGTCATCGAAACTGGATTGCTGCCCATTTTTTGTATGGTGGCCTGTTTCCTTAAGGAAATCAGCAGTTGTCTGGGCCACTTAAGGTTGGGCATACCAGTTCGAGACATAGGCAACTTTGCCTCTGTCATCGAAACTGGATTGCTGCCCAACTTTTGTATGGTGGCCTGTTTCCTTAAGGAAATCAGCAGTTGTCTGGGCCACTTAAGGTTGGGTATACCAGCTCGAGACATAGGCAACTTTGCCTCTGTCATCGAAACTGGATTTCTGCCCACCTTTTGTATGGTAGCCTGTTTCCTTAAGGAAATCAGCATTTGTCTGGGCCACTTAAGGTTGGGTATACCAGTTCGAGACATAGGCAACTTTGCCT
This sequence comes from Macrobrachium rosenbergii, assembly GCA_039081455.1. Classification (NCBI taxonomy): domain Eukaryota; kingdom Metazoa; phylum Arthropoda; class Malacostraca; order Decapoda; family Palaemonidae; genus Macrobrachium; species Macrobrachium rosenbergii. The sequence continues at coordinate 16,217 of JANJGK010004661.1, read as the reverse complement.
CTGTCATCGAAACTGGATTGCTGCCCACCTTTTGTATGGTGGCCTGTTTCCTTAAGGAAATCAGCAGTTGTCTGGGCCACTTAAGGTTGGGTATACCAGTTCGAGACATAGGCAACTTTGCCTCTGTCATCAAAACTGGATTGCTGCCCACCTTTTGTATGGTGGCCTGTTTCCTTAAGGAAATCAGCAGTTGTCTGGGCCACTTAAGGTTGGGTATACCAGTTCGAGACATAGGCAACTTTGCCTCTGTCACCGAAACTGGATTGCTGCCCACCTTTTGTATGGTGGCCTGTTTCCTTAAGGATATCAGCAGTTGTCTGGGCCACTTAAAGTTGGGTATACCAGTTAGAGACATAGGCAACTTTGCCTCTGTCATCGAAACTGGATTGCTGCCCACCTTTTGTATGGTGGCCTGTTTCCTTAAGGAAATCAGCAGTTGTCTGGGCCACTTAAAGTTGGGTATACCAGTTAGAGACATAGGCAACTTTGCCTCTGTCATCGAAACTGGATTTCTGCCCACCTTTTGGTTGGTGGCCTGTTTCCTTAAGGAAATCAGCAGTTTTCTGGGCCACTTAAGGTTGGGTATACCAGTTCGAGACATAGGCAACTTTGCCTCTGTCATCGAAACTGGATTGCTGCCCACCTTTTGTATGGTGGCCTGTTTCCATAAGGAAATCAGCAGTTGTCTGGGCCACTTAAGGTTGGGTATACCAGTTCGAGACATAGGCAACTTTGCCTCTGTCATCGAAACTGGATTTCTGCCCACCTTTTGTATGGTGGCCTGTTTCCTTAAGGAAATCAGCAGTTGTCTGGGCCACTTAAGGTTGGGTATACCAGTTCGAGACATAGGCAACTTTGCCTATGTCATCAAAACTGGATTTCTGCCCACCTTTGTATGGTGGCCTGTTTCTTTAAGGAAATCAGCAGTTGTCTGGGCCACTTAAGGTTGGGTATACCAGTTCGAGACATAGGCAACTTTGCCTCTGTCATCCAAACTGGATTGCTGCCCACCTTTTGTATGGTGGCCTGTTTCCTTAAGGAAATCAGCAGTTGTCTGGGCCACTTAAGGTTGGGTATACCAGTTCGATACATAGGCAACTCTGCCTCTGTCATCGAAACTGGATTTCTGCCCACCTTTTGTATGGTGGCCTGTTTCCTTAAGGAAATCAGCAGTTGTCTGGGCCACTTAAGGTTGGGTATACCAGTTCGAGACATAGGCAACTCTGCCTCTGTCATCGAAACTGGATTGCTGCCCACCTTTTGTATGGTGGCCTGTTTCCTTAAGGAAATCAGCAGTTGTCTGGGCCACTTAAGGTTGGGTATACCAGTTCGAGACATAGGCAACTTTGCCTTTGTCATCGAAACTGGATTTCTGCCCACCTTTTGTTTGGTGGCCTGTTTCCTTAAGGAAATCAGCAGTTGTCTGGGCCACTTAAGGTTGGGTATACCAGTTCGAGACATAGGCAACTGTGCCTCTGTCATAGAAACTGGATTGCTGCCCACCTTTTGTATTGTGGCCTGTTTCCTTAAGGAAATCAGCAGTTGTCTGGGCCACTTAAGGTTGGGTATACCAGTTCGAGACATAGGCAACTTTGCCTCTGTCATCGAAACTGGATTTCTGCCCACCTTTTGTATGGTGGCCTGTGTCCTTAAGGAAATCAGCAGTTGTCTGGGCCACTTAAGGTTGGGTATACCAGTTCGAGACATAGGCAACTTTCCCTCTGTCATCAAAACTGGATTGCTGCCCACTTTTTGTATGGTGGCCTGTTTCCTTAAGGAAATCAGCAGTTGTCTGGGCCACTTAAGGTTGGGTATACCAGTTCGAAACATAGGCAACTTTGCCTCTGTCATCGAAACTGGATTGCTGCTCACCTTTTGTATGGTGGCCTGTTTTCTTAAGGAAATCAGCAGTTGTCTGGGCCACTTAAGGTTGGGTATACCAGTTCGAGACATAGGCAACTTTGCCTCTGTCATCGAAACTGGATTGCTGCCCATTTTTTGTATGGTGGCCTGTTTCCTTAAGGAAATCAGCAGTTGTCTGGGCCACTTAAGGTTGGGTTTACCAGTTCGAGACATAGGCAACTTTGCCTCTGTCATCGAAACTGGATTGCTGCCCACCTTTTGTATGGTGGCCTGTTTCCTTAAGGAAATCAGCAGTTGTCTGGGCCACTTAAGGTTGGGTTTACCAGTTCGAGACATAGGCAACTTTGCCTCTGTCATCGAAACTGGATTGCTGCCCACCTTTTGGATGGTGGCCTGTTTCCTTAAGGAAATCAGCAGCTGTCTGGGCCACTTAAGGTTGGGTATACCAGTTCGAGACATAGGCAACTTTGCCTCTGTTATCGAAACTGGATTGCTGCCCACCTTTTGGATGGTGGCCTGTTTCCTTAAGGAAATCAGCAGCTGTCTGGGCCACTTAAGGTTGGGTATACCAGTTCGAGACATAGGCAATTTTGCCTCTGTCATCGAAACTGGATTGCTGCCCACCTTTTGGATGGTGGCCTATCTCCTTAAGGAAATCAGCAGCTGTCAGGGCCACTTAAGGTTGGGTTTACCAGTTCGAGACATAGGCAACTTTGCCTCTGTCATCGAAACTGGATTGCTGCCCATCTTTTGCATGGTGGCCTATCTCCTTAAGGAAATCATCAGTTTTCTGGGCCACTTAAGGTTGGGTATACCAGTTCGAGACATAGGCAACTTTGCCTCTGTCATCGAAACTGGATTTCTGCCCACCTTTTGTATGGTGGCCTGTTTCCTTAAGGAAATCAGCAGTTGTCTGGGCCACTTAAGGTTGGGTATACCAGTTCGAGACATTGGCAACTTTGCCTCTGTCATGGAAACTGGATTGCTGCCCACCTTTTGGATGGTGGCCTATCTCCTTAAGGAAATCAGCAGCTGTCAGTGCCACTTAAGGTTGGGTATACCAGTTCGAGACATTGGCAACTTTGCCTCTGTCATCGAAACTGGATTGCTGCCCACCTTTTGCATGGTGGCCTATCTCCTTAAGGAAATCAGCAGTTGTCTGGGCCACTTAAGGTTGGGTATACCAGTTCGAGACATAGGCAACTTTGCCTCTGTCATCAAAACTGGATTGCTGCCCACCTTTTGGATGGTGGCCTGTTTCCTTAAGGAAATCAGCAGCTGTCAGGGCCATTTAAGGTTGGGTATACCAGTTCGAGACATAGGCAACTTTGCCTCTGTCATCGAAACTGGATTTCTGCCCACCTTTTGTATGGTGGCCTGTTTCCTTAAGGAAATCAGCAGTTGTCTGGGCCACTTAATGTTGGGTATACCAGTTCGAGACATTGGCAACTTTGCCTCTGTCCATTGAAACTGGATTGCTGCCCACCTTTTGTATGGTGGCCTGTTTCCTTAAAAAAATCAGCAGTTGTCTGGGCCATTTTTAAGGTTGGGTATACCAGTACGAGACAGGCAACTTTGCCTCTGTCATCGAAACTGGATTGCTGCACACCTTTTGTATGGTGACCTGTTTCCTTAAGGAAATCAGCAGTTGTCTGGGCCACTTGAAGTTGGGTATACCAGTTCGAGACATAGGCAACTTTGCCTCTGTCATCAAAACTGGATTGCTGCCCACCTTTTGGTTGGTGGCCTGTCTCCTAAAGGAAATCAGTAGTTGTCTGGGCCACTTAAGGTAGGGTATACCAGTACGAGACATAGGCAACTTTGCCTCTGTCATCGAAACTGGATTACTGCACACCTTTTGGATGGTGGCCTGTTTCCTTAAGGGAATCAGCAGTTGTCTGGGCCACTTGAAATTAGGTATACCAGTTCGAGACATAGGCAACATTGCCTCTGTCATCGAAACTGGATTTCTGCCCACCTTTTGTATGGTGGCCTGTTTCCTTAAGGAAATCAGCAGTTGTCTGGGCCACTTAAGGTTGGGTATACCAGTTCGAGACATAGGCAACTTTGCCTCTGTCATCGAAATTGGATTGCTGCCCACCTTTTGTATGGTGGCCTGTTTCCTTAAGGAAATCAGCAGTTGTCTGGGCCACTTAAGGTTGGGGTATACCAGTTCGAGACATAGGCAACTTTGCCTCTGTCATCGAAACTGGATTGCTGCCCAACTTTTGTATGGTGGCCGGTTTCCTTAAGGAAATCAGCAGTTGTCTGGGCCACTTAAGGTTGGGTATACCAGTTCGAGACATAGGCAACTTTGCCTCTGTCATCGAAACTGGATTTCTGCCCACCTTTTGTATGGTGGCCTGTTTCCTTAAGGAAATCACCATTTGTCTGGGCCACTTAAGGTTGGGTATACCAGTACGAGACAGGCAACTTTGCCTCTGTCATCGAAACTGGATTGCTGCACACCTTTTGTATGGTGACCTGTTTCCTTAAGGATCAGCAGTTGTCTGGGCCACTTGAAGTTGGGTATACCAGTTCGAGACATAGGCAACTTTGCCTCTGTCATCAAAACTGGATTGCTGCCCACCTTTTGGTTGGTGGCCTGTCTCCTAAAGGAAATCAGTAGTTGTCTGGGCCACTTAAGGTTGGGTATACCAGTACGAGACATAGGCAACTTTGCCTCTGTCATCGAAAACTGGATTACTGCACACCTTTTGGATGGTGGCCTGTTTCCTTAAGGGAATCAGCAGTTGTCTGGGCCACTTGAAATTAGGTATACCAGTTCGAGACATAGGCAACATTGCCTCTGTCATCGAAACTGGATTTCTGCCCACCTTTTGTATGGTGGCTTGTCTCCTTAAGGAATTCAGCAACTGTCAGGGCCACTTAAGGTTGGGTATACCAGTCTGAGTCATAGGCAACTTTGCCCTGTGTATATATATATATATATATATATATACACAGGGCAAAGTTGCCTATGACTCAGACTGGTATACCCAACCTTAAGTGGCCCTGACAGTTGCTGAATTCCTTAAGGAGACAAGCCACCATACAAAAGGTGGGCAGAAATCCAGTTTCGATGACAGAGGCAATGTTGCCTATGTCTCGAACTGGTATACCTAATTTCAAGTGGCCCAGACAACTGCTGATTCCCTTAAGGAAACAGCCACCATCCAAAAGGTGTGCAGTAATCCAGTTTCGATGACAGAGGCAAAGTTGCCTATGTCTCGTACTGGTATACCCAACCTTAAGTGGCCCAGGACAACTACTGATTTCCTTTAGGAGACAGGCCACCAACCAAAAGGTGGGCAGCAATCCAGTTTTGATGACAGAGGCAAAGTTGCCTATGTCTCGAACTGGTATACCCAACTTCAAGTGGCCCAGACAACTGCTGATCCTTAAGGAAACAGGTCACCATACAAAAGGTGTGCAGCAATCCGTTTCGATGACAGAGGCAAAGTTGCCTGTCTCGTACTGGTATACCCAACCTTAAGTGGCCCAGACAAATGGTGATTTCCTTAAGGAAACAGGCCACCATACAAAAGGTGGGCAGAAATCCAGTTTCGATGACAAGGCAAAGTTGCCTATGTCTCGAACTGGTATACCCAACCCTTAAGTGGCCCAGACAACTGCTGATTTCCTTAAGGAACCGGCCACCATACAAAAGTTGGGCAGCAATCCAGTTTCGATGACAGAGGCAAAGTTGCCTATGTCTCGAACTGGTATACCCAACCTTAAGTGGCCCAGACAACTGCTGATTTCCTTAAGGGAAACAGGCCACCATACAAAAGGTGGGCAAGCAATCCAATTTCGATGACAGAGGCAAAGTTGCCTATGTCTCGAACTGGTATACCCAACCTTAAGTGGCCCAGGACAACTGCTGATTTCCTTAAGGAAACAGGCCACCATACAAAAGGTGGCAGAAATCCAGTTTCGATGACAGAGGCAATGTTGCCTATGTCTCGAACTGGTATACCTAATTTCAAGTGGCCCAGACAACTGCTGATTCCCTTAAGGAAACAGGCCACCATCCAAAAAGGTGTGCAGTAATCCAGTTTCGATGACAGAGGCAAAGTTGCCTATGTCTCGTACTGGTATACCCTACCTTAAGTGGCCCAGACAACTACTGATTTCCTTTAGGAGACAGGCCACCAACCAAAAGGTGGGCAGCAATCCAGTTTTGATGACAGAGGCAAAGTTGCCTATGTCTCGAACTGGTATACCCAACTTCAAGTGGCCCAGACAACTGCTGATTTCCTTAAGGAAACAGGTCACCATACAAAAGGTGTGCAGCAATCCAGTTTCGATGACAGAGGCAAAGTTGCCCTGTCTCGTACTGGTATACCCAACCTTAAAAATGGCCCAGACAACTGCTGATTTTTTTTAAGGAAACAGGCCACCATACAAAAGGTGGGCAGCAATCCAGTTTCAATGGACAGAGGCAAAGTTGCCAATGTCTCGAACTGGTATACCCAACATTAAGTGGCCCAGACAACTGCTGATTTCCTTAAGGAAACAGGGCCACCATACAAAAGGTGGGCAGAAATCCAGTTTCGATGACAGAGGGCAAAGTTGCCTATGTCTCGAACTGGTATACCCAACCTTAAATGGCCCTGACAGCTGCTGATTTCCTTAAGGAAACAGGCCACCATCCAAAAGGTGGGCAGCAATCCAGTTTTGATGACAGAGGCAAAAGTTGCCTATGTCTCGAACTGGTATACCCAACCTTAAGTGGCCTCAGACAACTGCTGATTTCCTTAAGGAGATAGGCCACCATGCAAAAGGTGGGCAGCAATCCAGTTTCGATGACAGAGGCAAAGTTGCCAATGTCTCGAACTGGTATACCCAACCTTAAGTGGCACTGACAGCTGCTGATTTCCTTAAGGAGATAGGCCACCATCCAAAAGGTGGGCAGCAATCCAGTTTCCATGACAGAGGCAAAGTTGCCAATGTCTCGAAACTGGTATACCCAACCTTAAGTGGCCCAGACAACTGCTGATTTCCTTAAGGAAACAGGCCACCATACAAAAGGTGGGCAGAAATCCAGTTTCGATGACAGAGGCAAAGTTGCCTATGTCTCGAACTGGTATACCCAACCTTAAGTGGCCCAGAAAACTGATGATTTCCTATAGGAGATAGGCCACCATGCAAAAGATGGGCAGCAATCCAGTTTCGATGACAGAGGCAAAGTTGCCTATGTCTCGAACTGGTAAACCCAACCTTAAGTGGCCCTGACAGCTGCTGATTTCCTTAAGGAGATAGGCCACCATCCAAAAGGTGGGCAGCAATCCAGTTTCGATGACAGAGGCAAAATTGCCTATGTCTCGAACTGGTATACCCAACCTTAAGTGGCCCCAGACAGCTGCTGATTTCCTTAAGGAAACAGGGCCACCATCCAAAAGGTGGGGCAGCAATCCAGTTTCGATAACAGAGGCAAAGTTGCCTATGTCTCGAACTGGTATACCCAACCTTAAGTGGCCCAGGACAGCTGCTGATTTCCTTAAGGAAACAGGCCACCATCCAAAAGGTGGGGCAGCAATCCAGTTTCGATGACAGAGGCAAAGTTGCCTATGTCTCGAACTGGTAAACCCAACCTTAAGTGGCCCAGACAACTGCTGATTTCCTTTAGGAAACAGGCCACCATACAAAAGGTGGGCAGCAATCCAGTTTCGATGACAGAGGCACAAGTTGCCTATGTCTCGAACTGGTAAACCCAACCTTAAGTGGCTCCCAGACAACTGCTGATTTCCTTAAGGAAACAGGCCACCATACAAAAAATGGGCAGCAATCCAGTTTCGATGACAGAGGCAAAGTTGCCTATGTCTCGAACTGGTATACTCCAACCTTAAGTGGCCCAGACAAACTGCTGATTTCCTTAAGAAAACAGGCCACCATACAAAAGGTGAGCAGCAATCCAGTTTCGATGACAGAGTGCAAAGTTGCCTATGTTTCGAACTGGTATACCCAACCTTAAGTGGCCCAGACAACTGCTGATTTCCTTAAGGAAACAGGCCACCATACAAAAAGTGGGCAGCAATCCAGTTTTGATGACAGAGGGAAAGTTGCCTATGTCTCGAACTGGTATACCCAACCTTAAGTGGCCCAGACAACTGCTGATTTCCTTAAGGACACAGGCCACCATACAAAAGGTGGGCAGAAATCCAGTTTCGATGACAGAGGCAAAGTTGCCTATGTCTCGAACTGGGTATACCCAACCTTAAGTGGCCCAGACAACTGCTGATTTCCTTAAGGAAACAGGCCACAATACAAAAGGTGGGCAGCAATCCAGTTTCTATGACAGAGGCACAGTTGCCTATGTCTCGAACTGGTATACCCCAACCTTAAGTGGCCCAGACAACTGCTGATTTCCTTAAGGAAACAGGCCACCAAACAAAAGGTGGGCAGAAATCCAGTTTCGATGACAAAGGCAAAGTTGCCTATGTCTCGAACTGGTATACCCAACCTTAAGTGGGCCCAGACAACTGCTGATTTCCTTAAGGAAACAGGCCACCATACAAAAGGTGGGCAGCAATCCAGTTTCGATGACAGAGGCAGAGTTGTGCCTATGTCTCGAACTGGTATACCCAACCTTAAGTGGCCCAGACAACTGCTGATTTCCTTAAGGAAACAGGCCACCATACAAAAGGGTGGGCAGAAATCCAGTTTCGATGACAGAGGCAGAGTTGCCTATGTATCGAACTGGTATACCCAACCTTAAGTGGGCCCAGACAACTGCTGATTTCCTTAAGGAAAACAGGCCACCATACAAAAGGTGGCAGCAATCCAGTTTGGATGACAGAGGCAAAGTTGCCTATGTCTCGAACTGTATACCCAACCTTAAGTGGTCCCAGACAACTGCTGATTTCCTTAAAGAAACAGGCCACATACAAAGGTGGGCAGAAATCCAGTTTTGATGACATAGGCAAAGTTGCCTATGTCTCGAACTGGTATACCCAACCTTAAGTGGCACCAGACAACTGCTGATTTCCTTAAGGAAACAGGCCACCATACAAAAGGTGGGCAGAAATCCAGTTTCGATGACAGAGGCAAAGTTGCCTATGTCTCTCGAACTGGTATACCCAACCTTAAGTGGCCCAGACAACTGCTGATTTCCTTATGGAAACAGGCCACCATACAAAAGGTGGGCAGCAATCCAGTTTCGATGACAGAGGCAAAGTTGCCTATGTCTCGAACTGGTATACCCAACCTTAAGTGGCCCAGAAAACTGCTGATTTCCTTAAGGAAACAGGCCACCAACCAAAAGGTGGGCAGAAATCCAGTTTCGATGACAGAGGCAAAGTTGCCTATGTCTCTAACTGGTATACCCAACTTTAAGTGGCCCAGACAACTGCTGATTTTCCTTAAGGAAACAGGCCACCATACAAAAGGTGGGCAGCAATCCAGTTTCGATGACAGAGGCAAAGTTGCCTATGTCTCTAACTGGTATACCCAACTTTAAGTGGCCCAGGACAACTGCTGATATCCTTAAGGAAACAGGCCACCATACAAAAGAGGTGGGCAGCAATCCAGTTTCGGAGTGGACAGAGGCAAAGTTGCCTATGTCTCGAACTGGTATACCCAACCTTAAGTGGCCCAGACAACTGCTGATTTCCTTAAGGAAACAGGCCACCATACAAAAGGTGGGCAGCAATCCAGGTTTTGATGACAGAGGCAAAGTTGCCTATGTCTCGAACTGGTATACCCAACCTTAAGTGGCCCAGACAACTGCTGATTTCCCTTAAGGAAACAGGCCACCATACAAAAGGTGGGCAGCAATCCAGTTTCGATGACAGAGGCAAAGTTGCCTATGTCTCGAACTGGTATACCCAACCTTAAGTGGCCCAGACAAATGCTGATTTCCTTAAGGAAACAGGCTACCATACAAAAGGTGGGCAGAAATCCAGTTTCGATGACAGAGGCAAAGTTGCCTATGTCTCGAGCTGGTATACCCAACCTTAAGTGGCCCAGACAACTGCTGATTTCCTTAAGGGAAACAGGCCACCATACAAAAGTTGGGCAGCAATCCAGTTTCGATGACAGAGGCAAAGTTGCCTATGTCTCGAACTGGTATGCCCAACCTTAAGTGGCCCAGACAACTGCTGATTTCCTTAAGGAAACAGGCCACCGATACTAAAAAATGGGGCAGCAATCCAGTTTCGATGACAGAAGGCAAAGTTGCCTATGTCTCGAACTGGTATACCCAACCTTAAGTGGCCCAGACAACTGCTGATTTCCTTAAGGAAACAGGCCACCATACAAAAAGTGGGCAGATCCAGTTTCGATGACAGAGGCAAAATTGCCTATGTCTCGAACTGGTATACCCAACCTTAAGTTGGCCCACACATACTGCTGATTTCCTTAAGGAAACAGGCCACCATACAAAAGTTGGGCAGCAATCCAGTTTCGATGACAGAGGCAAAGTTGCCCTATGTCTCTGAACTGGTATACCCAACCTTAAGTGGCCCAGACAACTGCTGATTTCCTTAAGGAAACAGGCCACCATACAAAAGGTGGGCAGCAATCCAGTTTCGATGACAGACGCAAAGTTGCCTATGTCTCGAGCTGGTATACCCAACCTTAAGTGGCCCAGACAACTGCTGATTTCCTTAAGGAAACAGGCCACCATACAAAAGGTGGGCAGAAATCCAGTTTAGATGACAGAGGCAAAGTTGCCTATGTCTCGAACTGGTATACCCAACCATAAGTGGCCCAGACAACTGCTGATTTCCTTAAGGAAACAGGCCACCATACAAAAGGTGTGGGCAGCAATCCAGTTTCGATGACAGAGGCAAAGTTGCCTATGTCTCGAACTGGTATACCCAACCTTAAGTGGCCCAGACAAATGGTTGATTTCCTTAAGGAAACAGGCCACCATACAAAGGTGGGCAGAAATCCAGTTTCGATGACAGAGGCAAAGTTTGCCTATGTCTCGAACTGGTATACCCAACCTTAAGTGGCCCAGACAACTGCTGATTTCCTTAAGGAAACCGGCACCATACAAAAGTTGGGCAGCAATCCAGTTTCGATGACAGAGGCAAAGTTGCCTATGTCTCGAAGTGGTAAACCCAACCTTAAGTGGCCCAGACAACTGCTGATTTCCTTAAGGAAACAGGCCACCATACAAAAAATGGGCAGCAATCAGTTTTCGATGACAGAGGCAAAGTTGCCTATGTCTCGAACTGGTATACCCAACCTTAAGTGGCCCAGACAACTGCTGATTTCCTTAAGGAAACAGGCCACCATACAAAAAATGGGCAGCAATCCAGTTTCGATGACAGAGGCAAAGTTGCCTAGTCTCGAACTGGTATACCCAACCTTAAGTGGCCCCAGAAAACTGCTGATTTCCTTAAGAAAACAGGCCACCATACAAATAGGTGAGCAGCAATCCAGTTTCGATGACAGAGGCAAAGTTGCCTATGTTTCGAACTGGTATACCCAACCTTAAGTGGCCCAGACAACTGCTGATTTCCTTAAGGAAACAGGCCACCATATAAAAAGTGGGCAGCAATCCAGTTTTGATGACAGAGGGAAAGTTGCCTATGTCTCGAACTGGTATACCCAACCTTAAGTGGCCCAGACAACTGCTGATTTCCTTAAGGACACAGGGCCACCATACAAAAGGTGGGCAGAAATCCAGTTTCGATGACAGAGGCAAAGTTGCCTATGTCTCGAACTGGTATACCCAACCTTAAGTGGCCCAGACAACTGCTGATTTCCTTAAGGAAACAGGCCACAATACAAAAAGGTGGGCAGCAATCCAGTTTCTATGGACAGAGGCACAGTTTGCCTATGTCCTCGAACTGGTATACCCAACCTTAAGTGGCCCAGACAACTGCTGATTTCCTTAAGGAAACAGGCCACCAAACAAAAGGTGGGCAGGAAATCCAGTTTCGATGACAAAGGCAAAGTTGCCTATGTCTCGAACTGGTATACCCAACCTTGAAGTGGCCCAGACAACTGCTGATTTCCTTAAGGAAACAGGCCACCATACAAAAGGTGGGCAGCAATCCAGTTTCGATGACAGAGGCAGAGTTGCCTATGTCTCGAACTGGTATACCCAACCTTAAGTGGCCCAGACAACTGCTGATTTCCTTAAGGGAAACAGGCCACCATACAGAAAGGTGGGCAGGAAGATCTCAGTTTCGATGACAGAGGCAGAGTTTGCCTATGTATCGAACTGGGGTATTAACCAACCTTAAGTGGCCCAGACAACTGCTGATTTCCTTAAGGAAACAGGCCACCATACAAAAGGTGGGCAGCAATCCAGTTTGGGATGACAGAGGCAAAGTTGCCTATGTCTCGAACTGGTATACCCAACCTTAAGTGGCCCAGACAACTGCTGATTTCCTTAAAGAAACAGGCCACCATACAAAGGTGGGCAGAAATCCAGTTTTGATGACATAGGCAAAGTTGCCTATGTCTCGAACTGGTATACCCAACCTTAAGTGGCCCAGACAACTGCTGATTTCCTTAAGGAAACAGGCCACCATACAAAAAGGTGGGCAGAAATCCAGTTTCTGATGACGGAGACAAAGTTGCCTATGTCTCGAACTGGTATACCCAACCTTAAGTGGCCCAGACAAGCTGCTGATTTCCTTAAGGAAAACAGGCCACCATACAAAAGGTGGGCAGAAATCCAGTTTCGATGACAGAGCAAAGTGCCTATGTCTCGAACTGGTATACCCAACCTTAAGTGGCCCAGACAACTGCTGATTTCCTTATGGAAACAGGCCACCATACAAAAGGTGGGCAGCAATCCAGTTTCGATGACAGAGGCAAAGTTGCCTATGTCTCGAACTGGTATACCCAACCTTAAGTGGCCAGAAAACTGCTGATTTCCTTAAGGAAAACAGGCCACCAACCAAAAGGTGGGCAGAAATCCAGTTTCGATGACAGAGGCAAAGTTGCCTATGTCTCTAACTGGTATATCCCAACTTTAAGTGGCCCAGACAACTGCTGATTTCCTTAAGGGAAACAGGCCACCATACAAAAGTGTGGGCAGCAATCCAGTTTCGATGACAGAGGCAAAGTTGCCTATGTCTCTAACTGGTATACCCAACTTTAAGTGGCCCAGACAACTGCTGATATCCTTAAGGAAACAGGCCACCATACAAAAGGTGGGGCAGCAATCCAGTTTCGGTGACAGAGGCAAAGTTGCCTATGTCTCGAACTGTATAACCCAACCTTAAGTGGCCCAGACAAACTGCTGATTTCCTTAAGGAAACAGGCCACCATACAAAAGGGTGGGCAGCAATCCAGTTTTGATGACAGAGGGCAAAGTTGCCTATGTCTCGAACTGGTATACCCAACCTTAAGTGGCCCAGACAACTGCTGATTTCCTTAAGGAAACAGGCCACATACAAAAGGTGGCAGCAATCCAGTTTCGATGACAGAGGCAAAGTTGCCTATGTCTCGAACTGGTATACCCAACCTTAAGTGGCCCAGACCAAATGCTGATTATCCTTAAGGAAACAGGCCACCATACAAAAGGGTGGGGCAGAAATCCAGTTTCGATGACAGAGGCAAAGTTGCCTATGTCTCGAGCTGGTATACCCAACCTTAAGTGGCCCAGACAACTGCTGATTTCCTTAAGGAAACAGGCCACCATACAAAAGTTGGGGGCAGCAATCCAGTTCGATGACAGAGGCAAAGTTGCCTATGTCTCGAACTGGTATGCCCAACCTTAAGTGGCCCAGACAACTGCTGATTTCCTTAAGGAAACAGGCCACCATACAAAAAATGGGCAGCAATACAGTTTCGATGACAGAGGCAAAGTTGCCTATGTCTCGAACTGGTATACCCAACCTTAAGTGGCCAGACAACTGCTGATTTCCTTAGGAAACAGGCCACCATACAAAAAGTGGGCAGATCCAGGTTTCGATGACAGAGGCAAAATTGCCTATGTCTCGAACTGGTATACCCAACCTTAAGTGGCCCACACAACTGCTGATTTCCTTAAGGAAACAGGCCACCATACAAAAGTTGGGCAGCAATCCAGTTTCGATGACAGAGGCAAAGTTGCCTATGTCTCGAACTGGTATACCCAACCTTAAGTGGCCCAGACAACTGCTGATTTCCTTAAGGAAACAGGCCACCATACAAAAGGGTGGGCAGCAATCCAGTTTCGATGACAGACGCAAAGTTGCCTATGTCTCGAGCTGGTATACCCAACCTTAAGTGGCCCAGACAACTGCTGATTTCCTTAAGGAAACAGGCCACCATACAAAAGGTGGGCAGCAATCCAGTTTAGATGACAGGAGCAAAGTTGCCTATGTCTCGAACTGGTATACCCAACCATAAGTGGCCCAGACAACTGCTGAATTTCCTTAAGGAAACAGGCCACCATACAAAAGGTGGGCAGCAATCCAGTTTCGATGACAGAGAGCAAAGTTGCCTATGTCTCGAACTGGTATACCCAACCTTAAGTGGGCCCATGACAAATGGTGATTTCCTTAAGGAAACAGGCCACCATACAAAAGGTGGGCAGAAATCCAGTTTCGATGACAGAGGCAAAGTTGCCTATGTCTCGAACTGGTATACCCAACCTTAAGTGGCCCAGACAACTGCTGATTTCCTTAAGGAAACCAGGCCACCATACAAAAGTGTAGGGCAGCAATTCCAGTTTCGATGACAGAGGCAAAGTTGCCTATGTCTCGAACTGGTATACCCAACCTTAAGTGGCCCAGACAACTGCTGATTTCCTCAAGGAAACAGGCCACTCCATACAAAAGGTGGGCAGCAATCAATTTCGATGACAGAGGCAAAGTTGCCTATGTCTCGAACTGGTATACCCAACCTTAAGTGGCCCAGACAACAGCTGATTTCCTTAAGGAAACAGGCCACCATACAAAAGGTGGGCAGCAATCCAGTTTCGGATGACAGAGGCAAGAGAGTTGCGCTATGTCTCGAACTGGTATACCCACACCTTAAGTGGCCCAGAGACAAGCTGCGTGATTTCCTTAAGGAAACAGGCCACCATACAAAAGTTGGGCAGCAATCCAGTTTCGATGACAGAGGCAAAGTTGCCTATGTCTCGAACTGGTATACCCAACCTTAAGTGGCCCAGACAACTGCTGATTTCCTTAAGGAAACAGGCACCATACAAAAGGTGGTGCAGCAATCCAGTTTTCGATGATAGAGGCAAAGTTGCCTATGTCTCGAACTAGTATACCCAACCGCTTAAGTGGCCCAGACAACTGCTGATTTCCTTAAGGAAAGACAGGCCACCATACAAAAGGTGGGCAGCAATCCAGTTTCGATGACAGAGGCAAAGTTGCCTATGTTTCGAACTGGTATACCCAACCTTAAGTGGCCCAGACAACTGTCTGAGTTTCCTTAAGGAAACAGGCCACCATACAAAAGGTGGGCAGCATAATCCAGTTTCGATGACAGAGGCAAAGTTGCCTATGTCTCGAATGTGGTATACCCAAACCTTAAGTGGCCCAGACAACTGCTGATTTCCTTAAGGAAACAGGCCACCATTCTCAAAAGTTGGTGCAGCAATCCAGTTTCGATGACTAGAGGCAAAGGTTGCCTATGTCTCGAACTGGTATACCCAACCTTAAGTGGGCCCAGACAACTGCTTGATTTCCTTAAGGAGAACAGGCCACCATACAAAAGGTGTGGGCAGCAATCCAGTTTCGATGACAGAGGCAAAGTTGCCTATGTCTCGAACTGGTATACCCAACCTTAAGTGGCCCAGACAACTGCTGATTTCCTTAAGGAAACAGGCCACCATACAAAAAGTTGGGCAGCAATCCAGTTTCGATGACAGAGGCAAAGTTGCCTATGTCTCGAACTGGTATATCCCAACCTTAAGTGGCCCAGACAACTGCTGATTTCCTTAAGGAAAAGGCCACCATACAAAAGTTTGGCAGCAATCCAGTTTCGATGACAGAGGCAAAGTTGCCCTATGTCTCGAACTGGTAAAACCCAACCTTAAGTGGTCCCAGAGAACTGCTGATTTCCTTAAGGAAAACAGGCCACCATACAAAAGTTGTGGCAGCAATCCAGTTTCGATGACAGAGGCAAAGTTGCCTATGTCTCGAACTGGTATACCCAACCTTAAGTGGCCCAGACAACTGCTGATTTCCTTAAGGAAAACAGGCCACCATACAATAGGTGGTGGCAGCAATCCAGTTTCGATGACAGAGGCAAAGTTGCCTATGTTTCGAACTGGCTGATACCCAACCTTAAGTTGGCCCAGACAACTGCTGATTTCCTTAAGGAAACAGGCCACCATACAAAAGGGTGTGGCAGCAATCCAGGTTTCGATGACAGAGGCAAAGTTGCCTATGTCTCGAACGTGGTATACCCAACCCTTAAGTGGCCCAGACAACTGCTGAGTTCGA
>JANJGK010004660.1:47500-58270 GCA_039081455.1 Macrobrachium rosenbergii | reverse complement strand
TTTTCTTCTTTATTTTTCTTTTATTTTCTTTTCACGACATATCTTTGAGACATGTTTATGAACGATTAAATGTCACAATATTTAGTATCATTAATCATAATTTACACGGTAAAAATAAACACTGCCAACTGAAAGTGAAACAAATCTGAGGAAATGCCTTAACTTTTATTTGAGGAACTGTGTACAAGAAAGAGAGTAGGAAAATGTGCGATAAAAGTCAGGGAATGTTTAACAGAGCTAAAATGAAAAAAAAGGACAAAATAAAACCGAATAATGCTTTAGAGATTTGGGAACTTAGATGAATATCAGAATGTCTTTTTGCTTTTTTTATATATTGTTTAAAGATTGCTTCACTGAGTCTTGCGGCGGATCTTGTAATGTAAAGGGACTTGATGCATATCAAGTAAAATTGCCTGGTTTTCCTGAAATCTCTCTCTCTCTCTCTCTCTCTCTCTCTCTCTCTCTCTCTCTCTCTCTCCTCTCTCTCTCTCTCTCTCTCTCTCTCTCTCTCTGGTAATGTAGTTTACTTCTCACTTCGTGAATAGTTGTATTTTCTCTTCTCTCTCTCTCTCTCTCTCTCTCTCTCTCTCTCTCTCTCTCTCTCTCTCTCTCTCTCTCTCTGGTAATGTAGTTTACTTATCACTTCGTGAATAGTTGTATTTTCTCTCTCTCTCTCTCTCTCTCTCTCTCTCTCTCCTCCTCTCTCTCTCTCTCTCTCTCTCTCTCTCTCTGTCAATGCTAGTTTTCTTTATGTATTTAGGATATGAAAACACATTCGTCCTTTCAGGAAAGAAACTGGGTTCTTCATGAGGACTAGGCTTGAAATTTACTCAATAATTCTGTCTTGTGGCATAAAATGAATTTTATTTTCCAGAATATTTATCCAAGATTCATTAGGTTTTGGAAACATGAAGATGAAAATATACAATTTTTAGCTCTCATCGGCGAACCTAAGAAATGAATAAATAGTTTGCTTTACTGATATGCAACAAGACATATCTACGGTAAAATAGTCAATTTTTTTTAGGAAGGAATACTTGTTTCGTAATATGAATACTCAACAATTAATGATATTAAACTGTTAAGTCTCAGCTCTCCTCCCTCGGAAAAAGTCAAAAGTCAAAATGAAGAATTAATTATTTGTGTATTATCAGCTTGGAATAATGATAACGATAACAGTAATAATAATAGTAATACAAAAAGTAATATTGTTATTTTTATTGATATGAATAATGATAATAATCATCATATCATAATAATAATAGTAATGATAGTAATAATAAAATGATGATAATAACTGCCAAAAAGTAAGGAATTATACCAATCCATTATATGTGGTACATTTCCTTCTTCTTCTTCTTCTTCTTCTTCTTCTTCTTCTTCTTCTTCTTCTTCTTCTTCTTCTTCTTATTATTATTATTATTATTATTATTATTATTATTATTATTATTATTATTATTATTATTATTGTTATTATTATTATTATTATTGTAAGAATAAAAATATGGAAAGAAATAGTTCATCCAGAAAATCAGCGTGTACATATGTAAACAGCAATAGATAACAAAGCAAAAAGAAAATTATCGTTCAGCAGTCACGTTTATGATTTGCAAAGCTAGATTTTATCCTTTCCTGATCAAAGTAAGAAGGACATTAGTATACAGAAAATAATTAATAACTGTAATAAAATATTATATTGCAATGCTGACGGTGTTTAGCGGTTGAAACGTGATTTCATATATCTTTATGATTTTTCTTTTGTGATTTTAATGTAATATTTTCAATAAGTTAAGATCCTTCATAGAAATGTTATGTGAAGGTTAGGAGATAAACTCTCTTGCATAAATATATTTCATTAAATGTTTAAGTTTTTCTCCGAGAGGAGCACTTGTCATTTATCACTTGCCTGGAGCACTTGAAAGATTAGAAAGAAATGATAAGCGTTCATCCTTTCGTTTTATCTGTCGCAGAAGGCACCTTTTCATATTCAGTAAATACATGTTTTGTATTGCAGTCATTTACTAATTATTTGTCTCACTAACAAATAAACGTGGAAAGCTCTTGTTTTACGTTTATGAAAATAGATGTGTCTTTCGTAATATTACCTGAAGCATTACGTAAAGGGATGAAATACTAGTCCTAATATATATCAATAACTGCATTTAAAATTTGAAGAAACGTCACTTGATTATAGAACTAAATAGAATTATATCCTTGCAGGAATATTAAAAGAATTGCTCGAAAAGTTATAAATACGAATTTACCGCACAAAAACATGAAGTTCAGGGAACTGAGGATCAAAAATTGCAGGATCCCCCTTGTATTTGGGTTTTAAAATTCGCCTAAAATCTTAAACCCATTTTTTGGTGGACATCACGGGTTATGCAGTTTTTTGTGCCCTAAAAAATGAAATGAAATGAATTAGGAATGAGAGAAGGTGTCAGTGTTTCCAAGTAAGGACTGTGTAGGTAAAGGTGGCTGGGGCAGAAAAAAATGGTTTTCTTATTTTTATTATAAGGAAGCAGATACGAAGATGGAGGAGAGATAAGTTAGGGGATAAAACACTGAAGCTAAAGTAAGTCCACACAGGGAGTTGGAGTGGTTGGACAGCAAGATAGAGAGGACATGAGTAAATAAATTAGATGCAGTACAAGGATCTAATGGTGGAATGCGGAGAAAACTCCATAGTTGCACTAAGAAATAGTAGTTAGAGGAGTTGGACATCAAGATTGAACAAATGAAGCTGGAGGGAAGGGAAAGTAAAGGGCTGAAAAGTGGGTGCAGGGAAGGAGGGCTGAAAGGGCTCTGCAGACGCCCCTTAGTAATGCCTAAAATGTACTACGGGAGGTGCACTGACAGCACTACCACCCTACGTGAAGGAATGATGATATGTCAGCGATATTCCTGGATTGGGCCGAAGGTCAAATTGAGTCTTGGGGTAAAAGCCAAAATGGGAAGAAGAACATCAGAAGTCAGAGGTTGCACAGTGAGAGAGGAGGTTTAGTAAAGGTAAAAGCAATATCTGTAAAGCAGGTGCAGGAGAGAAGAAATAATCCTGTAGAGGTATGAAAGAGGATGAATAAGGTGTGTGCGGAAAGTGTGAGAGAGAAGTTTGGAAATACTGAGAATAAAGGATTTAACATAGGAAGGATTGTTTTGTAGTGCAGGGAGATAAAGGAGTAAATGAAAATCGCCTAGAGTAAGTAGAATAAACATAGAAAGTCAGACTGTCCTTATGCACTGTCAGTTGAGTGAGTAAATTGTTCTAAAACCCCGAGATTGGATGCTTTTTTTTTTTTTTTTTAATAATACTGGAATGCCAAAATGTACCTGGGAAAAGCTCCTTGAAAAACGTGGTTCGAATATGCCAGTACAGGGGTTCCCAACCTGGTGCTCGCAGGCACCTCTGTGCTCTCTGATGGTCTGCAGTGCTCTTTCGAAGTTGTTAAAATCGTGCTCGCGAACACTAAACCAGTTCAAACATCAGGGTTCTCACTGAATCCACAAACTAGCGGAGAGGTGGACTTGGTTTATTATTATTTTTTTTTTCTAATGTCCAAGATTTGAAATAATTAGCTCGTGTATCAGTATTCAGGAAATAATGTTTCATATGAATTTTCTTTCTCTTTTTTTCTTTGTAGTTTTCCCGCGTATATTACAGCATGATTAATGTAATGAGGAATATATTTGGTAATAAGCAAAACGTATGTTTTAGTTTGTTATTTAACAATAAAACTCATTTAGTTACATTTTTCGATATCAATATAATCTGACTTAAGAGATAAGCATATTATTACCTTTGAATCATTGTTTGCCACTAAAGCACTATAATATCTATGGCAGTTATGTAAAATACGCCTGATTGGTGAACGTCGGTAACTCTCAATAGAGATCCAAGCAGTCAAAATTCATTTTTGAATCTTCAGTTGAAGTGATTAAAAATTCTTGTTACCTCTAAATAAACGAAGAAAAAGTCTTTTCACTTACTAATTGGACTGCTTCTTAATCCCAAACTATAGTTATTTTGAGGTGATTTATTCTCTCCTCTCTCTCTCTCTGTACAACAAGAATAATAGACATCTTTATGTCTTCAAAATACCGAACCCATGACTACTGCGAAATTATTGCTGCTACAACCATCATCTCAATTATAGTTTATAATTTTCATGATAAAGAAAAGTTACACAAAAAATCAGTCTAATATCAGGCATAATATTAGAAGTTTGCCCACACCCACATTGGGCATGAATGTTAATGTTTATTGGAACTGCGCGGATTCAGAGGAAAGTTAGCGGAAATATGAAGTCAGAGGGTTAGTAGACTCAAAGGTCATTCTGTTGAGAGCAGGAAACCACACCCAGAGAGATTTACTATACAGTCAGTCATCGTTATTTTTTTATTTTAAATATAACGATGACAACTTTTATGAATGCTCAGGAAAAACGCAAGAATTAGAATTTTTTACATTCATTTTCTAAATATCGGCGATTAATTTCGACAATCAAGATTTATTTATTTTTTTGTGTGTTGGGAGGGGGGATCCTCAGGTGTTGAACAGATCGACACCATGTAACTCATACACGACACGTATGCACACATATACACACACAGCAGCTTTGTTCTTTCGATGCACTGGTTATAATCGCAGAAAAGTTCACTTTCTCTTGCAAAAGATTCTACAGTGCCGTTTCTAGTTTGTGGTTTCGAATTTATCCATCAGCAGCGCAGAAAGGAAAAAAATTAATTCTCTCTCTCTCTCTCTCTCTCTCTCTCTCCTCTCTCTCTCTCTCTCGCTCTCTCTCTCTCTCTCTCTCTCTCTCTCTCTCTCTCTCTCCCCGCGGTTAACGCGAACGCAGCATTAATGAATTTCAGATTTTTTTATTTTCCTGGACCCTCCTAAATATAAGTTCTCTGCAGGTACACAGTTCCGCTTCTCGGTTTTGACCTAAATGTTTCAAGTGACATATTTTTCTTTGCTTTTCCGCTTTGATTTTCCATCATAAAACGAAAGAATAAGTATGGTTGCTCTGCCGTATTTTAACGGTGAAAGGTAGGATTCAATGCATCCCCTAGATTCAAGGACCACCATTCAAATGATTCAGTGTATCCGCCAGCCTCCGCTGACCATCGTTTCGAAATTGGTTTCTAAAATTTCGTGCGAGGTGAAAAATCAAATATTTGTAACTACAGCAGCGATATTACATAGTAACCAATATGAACTGTTTCATCACGAATTCCAATTCAAGTTCTTTGCGCAAACATCAAAACTACGAAACAAAAGAGGATCTCTCTGGAGGAAAACTTTCACGTCTATTCTTATTTTTTTCCTCCGAGTCATAAAGTGGAAGGAGCATTGCCCCGAGAAAATATTAGATTGATGCATCAGCGGAATGTGGATATGGGAATGGAAAGGGAACCAAACGTCCTTCCTGACCTTCTTTTCTTTTCCTCTCTGCAGGTGGCCTGTCACTGCATTGATAACAACAACAGGCTGACTAGCATATTCGACACCTTTTCACCCTCAAATTAAAAAAATTTAACTTCATTTTAAAAGTTGACTTTCATATTGAAGAAATTGGACTTCAATTTAAAATAGTTTACATTCATATTAAAAAAGTTGAAGTTCAAATTAAAAATGTTGACCCTCAATTTAAAAAAGCTGGATTTAAAATTGAAAAAAAAATGACTTTCAGTTTTTAAAAGTTGACTTGAAAGTCCATTTACATTTCCCCGCCTGATGGTGGATGGGTAACCCGTGTTTAAGCCCGATCCGTCCGCACTTGGGTAAGGAATTGAGCCGAGGCCTTGTAAGCCATTAGGCCCTTTCAACGACCAGTGTTTACACTCTGGTTGGCCACGTGCTGTAAGGTCGTTCCTTGCTTCCTTTCTCCAAGCCTTGCGACCTGGAGGTGGTGAATCCACGCCTCTACTCTATTTGCGCTGCAAGCGCTGAGGAATCAGGAGAGTGCAACACCGGGGAGGAAGGAAGGAAGGCTTGCCAACCCTACCGTGGAGTGCTTCCTCCCGTCAGCTCACTTGGCAGAGCGTCGCCTTGCCAACCGAAAGGTCTTGGGTTTGATCGCGCCTCCTGACACCGTCACGGGCCCCTCTAACCCTGACGCAATGATGCGGTTAACTGTGGACGAACATGGGTCACTCCATGGCGCTTAATAGAAGCACTTCATGGTAGAGTTGGCAAGCCTTCCTTCCTTCCTGGTGTTGCACCCTTCAGATTCCCCAGCTCTTGCGGCGCGAATAGAGTAGAGGCGTGGGCTCACCACCTCTAGTCGCATGCCGCACAAGAACCTCGGCTCGACTCCCTACCCAAGTGCGGACGGATCGGGCTTAAATACGGGTTACCCTCACACCGGCAGGCGAAATGTAAATTGACTTTCAAGTCAACTTTTTAAAACTTAAAATCAATTTTTTTTAAATTCGAAATCCAGCTTTTTTAAAATTGAGGGTCAACATTTTTAATTTGAACTTCCACTTTTTTAATTTGCAAGTCAATATTTTTAATATGAAGCTTAACTTTTTTCATTTGAAGTTCAATTTTTTTTTATATGAAAGTCAACTTTTTTAATAAGTTCAATTTTTTAAAATATGAAAGTAAACTTTTTAAAAATGAATTTTTTTTTATTTTATTTTTTTTTTTTTGACATTGAAAAGGTGTAGACCAGCGCTAGCAAGGTGACCGAGGCGACAGAACAGCTCCCTCTGCTATAAAGCCGTAAGGAGTCCTGTTCAGTACCCAGAACTGGCAAGCGAGTGGAGATTAAGGTTTGAAGTGTTTCAGGGTTTTTGAGACTGATCCCGAGACTGTAGCTAAGGTTTGGTTACGAAAGATAATGTCCGGAATCCGATCTTAAGGAATGATAGGTTAATTACAGCAATGTCAAGATATGAGTTGCAACAGGGTTCCTGTAGATTTTTTAGCAAAAGGACATGATAGAGTAATGATATGTGCAAAACACATGACCCACGAATTTGTGCGGATAACTCATTTTGTTAAAGCAATATCTAGTTCTTTTTTTGTGATGAGAGTACCGCCTCCTCGCAAGCGATCAGTCTTATGCTAATTTAATCCCCAGCAATTCCTGAAAGTAAAAGTGAAGATGTTTTGTGTAAAGAAGATGGAAAGTTGCAGAGCTTTGCATTTGTCTGTCATAGACCTCTCTTCAACCTCAGATCAAACAGTCCTGAATCACTCCCTTACCTTTAGCAAATATCCCCCGTAGGGGGTAGTGCCGTCAGTGCACCTCATGCGGTGCACTGTAGGCATTACTTAAGGTTATTTGGAGCATGCTTTCGGCCCCTAGCTGCAACCCCTTTCGTTCCTCTTAATGTACCTCCTTTCATGTTCTCTTTCTTCCATCTTACTTTCCACCTTCTCATAACAATTGACTCATAGTGCAGTTGCGATGTTTTCCTCCTGTTACACCTTTCAAACCCTCTTACTCTCAATTTCCGTTCCAGCGTTGAATGACCTATAGGTCCCAGTGCTTGGCCTCTGGTCTAAATTCTATATTCAATTTAATTCAACAAATATCGTAATCCCCGGTGATTTGGGCAGTGAATATTGGCAAATATTATAATGATGGAATGACAAGATTTTCATTCCATTCCATAACAGTAATTGGCTGCTGTGAAGTTCTGTCCTCTTTGCTGACTAAAAAGAATTCTCCTCCTCTTCCGTTTTGCGTAACTCCTGAAGCTATGGTGGTTTTAGGGGAAGGGTCTGCTGCTTACTCTGGTAATAAAATCTTCTGTTGTATTCCAGTTGTCTTTCCTTTTGCTTTATTCTTCATCAAATATAGAATTCATCGCCTATTCTGGCTTCCCAAAGGCATTCAAGGTGAGGATTATTTACGGGGAATTAAACATTCTGTTATGTTATAGCTTCATTCTTTGTAAAGTATTTTGCAGCAGAATATAAACACTATTAGTGGATATTCAGACGCATCTGGTTACGGCGCAGAAACAGGAGAAATTCTAGGAGAGAGAGAGAGAGAGAGAGAGAGAGAGAGAGAGAGAGAGAGAGAGAGAGAGAGAGAGAGAGAGAGAGAGAGAGAGAGAGAGGTCAATTCGTCGAAAGGTTGAGTTCCACGAGAAAAGAAGCTTTTCGTTTTTAATATTCATCGTCGTATTTCGTATCCTTGAAGGGCACAGAGCCTTAAAATCAGGAATTTACTATCATTGTAGACCAACGGGAGTGTCCTCCAAACAGGACATTTTTGAGGTCCTGAGACAAAAGCAATAGGTGTTAGATTATAGGAGGTCCCCTGATAGGAAAAGGAAGGGATAAAAAGACGAAGATCTCAAGAAAATATCTTTTAGATCCAGTCTGAGTCTTTTACTGCCACATTTCAACTTGTTCCTTTTCATGCGCCTTCCTCTTGGACGCTCAAGGCTTCCGCAGACCCATAATTGTTAAAGATTCATTATTTCGTATTTGTTTATTGCTCTCTATGTCTGCTTTCTTTCAGCATTTATCGCATGTGAAAAATATTTTGAGCATACTACAAAAGTTAATGTTCTTTTTGCGCATTGTTTGTGAAAGAAAATGTATTTTTAATTATAATAATAATAATAATAATAATAATAATAATAATAATAATAATAATAATAATAATAATTCACGAAACTCTAAGCCATAAGTCATAGCCGAATAATATAATATGAATAATGACGAATTCCAAACTCTCTGTCTACCGTACAACCAAAGCATTGGAAGTGGATCATATCCTATAAAATGTGTCATTGAAAAGACCTTCTCGGATTGCACGTTTGTTTTCAACTTTCTCTTCTGACAAAGGTGGAATTTTACTGATCAGAATATGATTAATGCATTCAGTATTTGATGTTCTAACTAAAAGTCATGCTGTAGCATTCAGTAGTATATTGCAGTTCAAACGTGGCTTCAGGAATACAGGGAAAATTCGTTTTGATTTCGTAGATCAGCATATTATTTCATACTTCTGCAGGATGTTCTGTTGTTAATAATTATACTATATGTATATATATATATATATATATATATATATATATATATATATATATATATATATATATATATATATATATATAGATGGAATTAAAAATCCTCTGTATTATCGTA
Source organism: Macrobrachium rosenbergii (assembly GCA_039081455.1). Lineage (NCBI taxonomy): Eukaryota > Metazoa > Arthropoda > Malacostraca > Decapoda > Palaemonidae > Macrobrachium > Macrobrachium rosenbergii. Next base: position 49,152 of record JANJGK010004660.1, on the reverse strand, counting down.
ATATTGAACTCACCGTGCGTTCATTTATTTATGTTTAGATGAAACTGTTTCACTGAAATTATATAAACTATAGAAATAAAAAAGCATCTGCCATTAATAACAGGAATTGTGAACTAAGAAGTAAAGACATATTTGTTTACTGTTTTATCACTGTTCTGTTTTTTACTTTCAACAAAGCTTTGCCTTACCCACGAAAAATGATGGGCGTTCGTTATAAGGGTTAATATAAAACATGTAATGTAATAATTAATTTCAGAGTAATTGAGTGACACAAATAAATTCGTCATGAAATCTCGCTTTTATACTTGCGGAAATGAATGGGTCTTTCATAATATACTGATACATTCTCAAGGGAAATTAATGCTCAACTTCTTTTGCATTGAAGACTAAATTAGTAATTAATTCGAAATGCGGAAAGGTCATTCAATACTTGGTGCTAAAATACGCCAACTTTCCTAACAAGAGTCGAGATTTCAGGGAAACAATAAGAATTCTAGCAATATTTTATGAACATTTTGTGAAGATGTGAGGCTGGGATTTTCTGACATAAATCTGCGTACTTGAGTCTCCTGCTTGTATCATTTTCTTTTATGAATATTTATCTAAATTCAGTATGTTGAAATGGTCAAGTATTTAGAATTAAGTTATTGTCACATATATGTCGAAAGATTATATATAAAGGAATTCAAAAAGATACATTTAATTTCAAATAAGTAGATGATATAATATTTTAATATATATAAGGTAAAAAAGTATTTTTATAAATAATCCGGGAAAGGGAAGCAAAGCTTTTTGATCATCAAGACTATTTAGAAAAAATCGTGTTCATCTGATCCTCTCAGTTAAATTGCCACAGTTGTTAGGGAAGAAAATTTCTGTACAATTAAAAACATGTATTGCATGCATATATGTATATATGGATTGTACAATGAATACAAAATTTTGTATCAAAAGAACTAATGTTTGTTCATCTGACTTTAAACACTTCCTTTATATTTGTTAAATGTACAGGATAAAAAAGAGAGAGTGAATAAAGCATTAGTAGAACGGGTTAATGTAGATTTGCTGATGCTTGTGAAAGAGACGATTGAAGACAAAGGACAATGTCTACAAATAATTTACATACAGAGGAGATGTAAGGTAGGGCTTTGGCTGAAATAGTAAAAGAGGTAACAATGATTTAGAGGTGGAAAGCAGTATAAGTTTCTGCAAGAAATCTTACACGAATGAAATATTTTTCTAATACTTGTATGAGAAGTTTGGGATTACGAGAATGAACTCAATTTGTCATACTTAAATAAATACAGAAACAACCTTTGACAGACCTTATAGAGGATATATCGTATAGATGGTTGAATTTGTAAGGCAAATAAAGGTATGGAATTGAATTGAAATGTGTTTTATAGTATGAAGAATGAAGACTTTTGTTTCGGTAATTCAAGGATGAACTTGGTAGTGACTCTTTCTCTCTCTCTCTCTCTCTCTCTCTCTCTCTCTCTCTCTCTCTCTCTCTCTCTCTCTCTCTCTCTCTCTCTCTCTCTCTCTCTCTCTCTCCATTTATCTATCGGTCTTACTATATATCCATGTAACTATTTTCCAGCAAAGGCTATACTTCAAAACTGAATTACCACCAACAGTAAGTGATCTTTAGC